>JAVQJZ010054971.1:0-12134 GCA_036025355.1 Leiopotherapon unicolor | reverse complement strand
TAATAAACCCATCAAAACACTGCAGGTTTTCTGCTGTGTGTAACTCAATGAATGCATTTTGACTGAAATATTTTAATGTTTTATTCTCAAGGGCAGCACAACAATAGTAACTGATTGATGGGTTTTTGTGAAAACCTGAACAGGTCAAGTCTCATCAATCCGTCCGACCTCCCATGGATGGATGTTTTGTAATGTTTAACTAGCATTTAAAATAGAAAAGCAGAACTGAAGGAATAGTTGGACATGCGGCGCTTTCTTGTTGTTTCTTATTCATTTCATCCATGGATGCAGAGATACTGTACAATGTGTACAAAGTGCCAGAAAGTACCTTTTGCTGCCTTTGGAGAGGCCCGTGCTAGCTGTTTCCCCCCGTTTTCAGTCTTTATGCTAAGCTAAGCTAACCAGCCGCAGACGCAAGAGTGCAACTCTCATCCAACTCCCAGGAAGGAGGCGAATAAGCCCAAAAATGTTTACCAACTCTTTCAAAGGCGAGTCAGCGAGGCAGGAGATTGCGGAGGAGAAACTCTTGATACCCCTGAATTACTGACGCTCATTGTTCATGCGGCTGTGGCACTGTCACCCAGCGAGCGTGGGAGTTCTCCCTTCCCGGCCCATTTTCTGAGCGGGTGTCGCGCCGACGGGAGATGAAGGGAGCGATATTGACATTATCGGGCCATCGTGCAGCTGGCATACACGTCACTCGGTGGCATCACGTGTCGCCTTCTGTCTGGCCTCACCACTTTGCTGAACAGCCTAAAAATATGCTGTTTCCTGTCTCCAATTAGCCTCTATTTGGGGGGATGTTTGCGCAGACAAGGTTGTTAGCGTTTCAGACACGGGTGCCACTTTTTTTGTCCTTGCGTGGGTCACTGTGTCCAGGCCTGTTTTTTTTTTTTTTGTGTGTGTCGCAGCAGTGGAGTCTACAATTCTATAATTTCATTTAGCAGACGCTTTTGTCCAAAGCGATGTACAACACAAGTGAGAATTCAGACGTAATGATCCTTTTTTTTTTTCTATATTCTTGATATAGTGGTGTCGGTGGCTTTAGTGGTCTGATTGCTGGCCGCATGCAGAATATGGACTCTATTCTGCTGCGTGTTCTATTTACTCCGATGCAGCGTCAGTTGTGTGCTCACATCACATCCGGATGGTCTGATTCTTCGCCAACCCGTCTACTCAGTGTGTGACTGCAGGAAGGATGACCTCATGATCAGAGCGCCGCGCCGATCCGCAGACTTCAAGACAGAAGGGAGAGAAATCTCGGACGTCACAGTCGAAGTGCGTCATCCCGTGCTGAAGGCACACATCTTCAGCAGTAGGAAGTAAATGCAGGAGAAGCTAGCTTATTTAGACATGTTTTAAATGAAAATGTGTTTGAACTGTACAGTGCATACAGTCCATGTTGACTCAAACGCCTCACCAGGTAGGTCTATGTGTTTTTCATCTTAAGACACTGTGAAGAGGCTTCTTCTTTACATCATCTATTCTTGCGGTGAGGTAGAAGTAAAAGTTTTGTACTAAAAGAACTGTTACTTTGGTAGGCTCTTTTAAACTGAACCAGGACTCCTGGACTTTGTCCCCCATTCTTGAAATCTCACTAAGAAGGGATCATTTTATCACAATCCACCAGCAACAACCAATAATACATCAGTGTGCATATGGGCTTTTATGTGGCTTTAATGGATCCTTTAAGTTCCCTTGTAGCAACAGTGACCCCACATACTCATGGTGATACCACTGTATATTGTAAAAAGACTAAAACTTAGCAGCCATGGTAACAGCTCTGTAGTTGGTGTTTAGTAGTAAACCCAAAACAGAGCTGAGGCTGATGGGTGTTAGATAGTATTAGGTGAAAGGTCGGAAGATCACCAATGGTGAATGTTTGCTCATAATTTTATGCCAGTCCATATAAAACCTTTTACTTCAAACCGCAGTGGTGAATTGGCCGACAGACTGACATTGTCATCCACAAAGCCATGTCTCTTGCATTACCGTGATGTGAGACGTGTGCAGCTGACTGCGTGTACGAACGCAGAATCACAGTACAGGATGTTAAGATATTTATAAACTCACAACCAGTCACTGGAGCAAAAGAGAGAGTTTGCAAAGGTTCATCGCCGCCATAGCCACCAGCAAAGCGAGGTTTGTTCTACATCACAAGCATCCTCTCACTATGTTCCCGTTTTATTCAACAGCAGCCTGAATTAATGATGTCTGATGTTGAGTCTGCTTAAGTCTTGACAGTGTCCTACTGCTAATCAAAGCTCGAGCTGCGCGCCTCATAGTGTTTCTGGGAGCTCAGCGGCGGAAACAGACAGCACACTGAGACAGGGTCCGACAGCGGATGAGGCGGATGAGAGAGCAGTAGTGATGTAATGAGGGACTAACGCGAACCAGCGTGCGTCTCCTCCATCGCCCCACCCTCATTGTGTCTAACTCCGAGAGTTTGTGATGGCTCACAGACAGAGGGAGACTGGAGAAGGAGAATAACAACCACAACAAAGGCGAGCCTTGTCCGCTGAGCTGCACGTAAACAGTCCCTGCTGCCTGTGATGTAACGCCGGCCTGCTTTCTGAACCTCCTCTTTAAATAACCCAATAGTTGCCCTGCAGTGTTGGCTGACATGTTCATTTGACTTTGTGAAATATCAAGGTTCCCCGAGTCGCAGAGAACATGTTTTCTGCACCGCTTGTCAGCATGAATTTGCATTTTGCTCTTGACATTTCACCTCCCCCTGCCTTGGGCCCCCCGGCCTGCTGGTTGCCAGCGGAGGGGAATTGTGCCAACTCACATCCCAATAAGGAGAGGGTGAAGGGCCCCGCAGCTTCTGGGAGCCACCATCATCATACCACTCCACTCTGCATAGTAACTTTCCTACCTACATTATCCTCGCGACGGTCTTGAAAATAAAACAAATTAAGAAGTGTAATGTGGATTTTACACTGTCAGACTCATCACATGACGTCATAAAGTGTGCTGGGCAGACACTAAAATAACTCGATCTTAAACGTAACGTAAACTGGCCAACCGCAGTTCACTGACGTCACCTCACAAGATTTCTGGGTTTCGAAGTTGAGATCGTTTTGAGGGATGTCTCGCTGCCATTTGGAGACGCTGGCGTGCAAAGTTTGTTGGTTCAGCTTGAGAGCATCTTCTCTCCTGACAGGCCTGGCAGATGATGTGAGGTCTGATGAATTCTCACTGCGTGAGTCAGAGCAACAGTCTGACACAGACGACTCGTCACGCTCGCTGTCACTCAGGAGTAGGAGTTTGTTATCGCTTTTTATAGACGAGCAGCAGGCAAGGTGGCAGGCCGCCTCGGCGAACAACGTCCTTGCGCGCCATTTATAGCGCTTCACCTCACCATGCCAGAGCCTAGCAAGAACATCCTTCATTTAAGAAAACTACTGATATTACAACGCAGCATTCACAAGCAACAGGAAACGTGCAATAATTCAATGCAGCTACAGAGACAAAGATCCTGACATGGTGTGACAGTTGTGGAGATGTAATGATAAACTGCAGGAGGGGAAGACATCCGAACATTTCCTGTCTCAGAAATGTAAATGGATGTTCTGTCTTTCGGGGTATCCACTCTCACAAATGACCCACGCTTTTTTTTCCCTTTTTCTTCGGCGACTTCGGCAAGCACGGAGGACAGACTATAAACTGTTGTGACACATGAGGAACCGCAGCCAACCAAGAGTAATGTTAAGGTTCACAAAATGGCTCGGAGACTGCAAATAAACCCGTGGAGTCAAAGGCTTGTCACAACTGTACGTTCGCAGCTACATTCTTGGATTTTTGTTTTTAAGGGGGATGTTATTATTTAAGGATTGGCTTTGGGTCAGAGAGCACATCGACTCACTCCTGCAGCGACATTTATATGAATTTATATGATCTGGGGTGTGTTTTTTTCTTTGAAAAGTCTGAGGCAAATTCTTGCACGACGATAAAAACATCCAGGAGAAAACGATAACTTTAGCACCCACACTGAACCGTCTTTGTTTGGGAGGACACGCGTGCAAAACAACAGTTTAAAGAAGGAGCCTCTGGCTCTGTGAGCACCCCCCACCCCCCTCCTCCCTTTGCCCACCCAGTGCCCCCGTGCACCCAAAGGGGGTGGACGGGGGGGACCACACACACCGTCTGAGTTTTACTCCTGCAGCCTGGCACGGAGGGTAGGGGGAGGACAGACACAGATGAGGACTGAAAGCCTGCGTAGGGTTGTTAGCCAGACCCCGGTAGAAACACAGGAGCTAATGAATGCAGCCAGAAGTCAGTGTGTGGCTCAGCAGCTGCAGCTCCACGGCACAGACAACTCCAAAAAAAAAAAAAGAAAGAAAAAAAGAAAGGGAAAAACAGGCAGGAATGGCTCACCAAGTACAACAAATGAATAGAGATTTGGCTTTGGTATCACAAGGAGGACATTATCCTACATAGACAGGCAGGCAAATGTCTTCAAATAGCGACGTGTGTGTTCCTCTTCTTTCTGCTCTGCGTGTGAGTGATGTAACAGCCTCTCTACCGTGGGCAGGAATGACTCCGGGCTGCTCCAAGCACATTCACATTAATTAAGTTGATGCGTCGTGGCAACTCACATGTGAACAGACATGTATAATCACATAGCCGCTGCAAAGCAAGCTGTTAGCGAGCACACGTTCTCCGCGATAGTCAAACCACAGTGAGATCCACAGTGGCTTTTTGTCGAGGAGCATACCGAGGCTTTCGTGCGGACGACTCCTGCAGAGGCCTTGCTCTGCGGGGGTTAAAATGAGCTGCACTCGGGGCAGTGCTTGACCCTTTCACTTTCACCCCTTTGTGCTCTCAGTTTAATGGATCACTGCTTCAGTGGCTTCTAATGGCTGACGTATCCTGATCCTGATCTGTGGGCCCTCGAACGTCTTTGGTGCTTTATCAGAGGGTGCTCCGTGCGGAAACTGTGATTATGTGATCATTAAAAAGCAGCTATTTTAAAAATCATGTGGTTGATCATCACAGCATGATACCGCCGCCGCTGCTGCACACGTGTATGTGTGTGTGGCGGATGTTGCATAATTGCATGATTATTGCTATCCTCACTACGTTGTGAAATACAGTGATCAGCAGTAATTATTGTACAGCACTTTGAGAATCTCCTGTTCATTTCCTGACTATTTCCAATCAAATCAGACATTATATATACTTTTTATATTTATAATACTTCTGTGTCACCAGTATGCCCTTCCTGCTTATCACTGCTTATTTGTAATTTTTCCTATATTTTCATTTCCTACTTATCTCAATCTGCAACACATTTAAAGAGGGTACCTATTATATCCAGATCAATAGGAGGACAGCTTATGACAAATCTCGGTTGTGATTATCTCCTCTGCGCTGACCTCTGCTAACCACAACATCTGCGCTAACTGTCTGTAGTAATTCAGTGGACTACAGACAGATTTGCTGTAGTCCAGTTTGCAGTAGTGTTGCAGAAGAAAACAAGCCTATTAGCACTGGAGAAGTCCTCCGAGCTAGTTCATCAGTATCAGACACCGTAATAAGACAAAGACAAACCAGTGAAATGATGCTGTGAATAAGATTTCCACCGACTGGGATAATCTGGGTGCTAAACCCAAAGGTAAGTGCAAGACTGAGGGCTAGATTTATAATTCAGCTCAGTCAACACCGTCCCCAGACAGCTAAAGGTGGACATAAACACAGACCACAGTCACCCCCGATGTTACAACTGGAAAACAGGGTATCAACCATTCATAAATCTCAGTGAGGCAGATGTGGAGACGACTACTGATCTGGGCGTGGATTTATTATGAAAGGTGCCATTTGACAGCAAAAGTAATGTGTTCAGTGTGATCAGTGATATATGCAGAGAGTGAAAGCAGGATTTCAATAAACTCCGGAGATCAACAGGTTGAGTGGACTTTCAGGACTCCACAGGTCCGTCAGAGATGAGCTCTATTGATAACTTTAATCAGTTCTGGTAAGTCCTGATGCACCGTTGTTAGTTCAGCCTGCGACACCCGTCAGCCAGGCCTAAGATGATGCACACTGACACACAGCAGCCTCGGCACCACCAAGACAAAACATCACAGCCTCGATGTCAGCGTGATGACAGCCAGCTCATGGATCAGTCTCCTAATTCCTCCTCCCTTCACTCCCCACCCTCCCCTGCCTTACTCCTCGTGGGATTCACAGATAAAATGGAAGCGCTGCCATTAAATTCACCCCCTGCTCTGCCCATTCTGTAACACCAGCCTCACTGATAAGAGGACAAAAAGGACAGACAAGGACAGGCAGCCTCTCTGCGCCGCTGGTATTACCCCAAACATGCCTCTTCATTCTCCCAGTGGGAATGGACCTCCCGCCGCCCATTTACACCCACTGTTCTTCTCGGCTTCATGTTCTCATTTATGCTCCTTTATGTGCCTGAAATTTGATTTTATGAGTAAGAAAGGAGGTGGAGTTGCCATTTTGTTTAATCATTCTATCCAGTACCAGCAATTGTAAAGGCTAATCTGTCAAATATTAAATCTTTTGGTCTACAAAATGTTGGAGATGTATGTATGTATGTATGTATTTAAATAGCACTTTTTACCAACAGTCCAATACCCCAAAATATTCTGCCATCTACCACATAAAATTCACATTGAACAAGCTCAAAACCTTTTTTGAAGATAACTTCAAATACACATCGTTTGTCAGAATAGCTGATTATGAATTTTCTGTCAGTCCATTGATCCATTTAACAAATAATTGTCTCAGCTTTACAGTATTCTCTCACTGAAAACTGTGTCATCTTAATCTGGCAGTGCTTGCTCGTCCTGTGTCGATGGGCTGAGCGGCCAAGTGGTTTGGAGCGGCTGCCACCTGACTCCTGGTTCAACTGATAGTAGTGACCTTAGTCCACTTTTACACTTTACGTAAGAATTACACTCCACCTTTGTGGCTCATGCAGCCTGAGGCCAGTTTTACATCACCGTCATGGTGTTCTTGCAGCCACTCGGCTGTAAATTATTCTTGCCACAACTGTGACATTTTGGTCAAGTGAGTCAGGAGTCAGGAGTTTATTTAGTTATTTAATCAACTGCTAGCCTATTATCATATTACTTCACTGAGACACTGAGGTGTGAGACCCCAAATGGGACCAAATCTACATGATGTAGTCGAATTTTGACTGTCGAAGGTAACAGTCGAAGGTGACTAACTCATCTGTCTGTGCATTCACTGGCATTAGATTTGCATTAACGGTGTGTTTAGTCTGGTCTGTGCTTCAATATTTCCCCACTCCGCTGAGACTTGGCTTCAAAGACTCGCCTCCTGCCTCAGTCCAAGCTGGATTACTCATCAGCCCCCACACACGGACGTGGGCAGTGATGTCGTGCATGACTCACGTGGCTCCAAAGAAATGTTCATTTTAACACTGCCCTGGCTAGAAGAGGCTGAAACATTAGCTGCGGCCACGGTGAAAGTTTGGCCGAAGATGTGAGACGTTCGAGGCGCACAAAGGGCTCCTGAACGGCCCCTTGAGAAATTCCAAAGTGGCGTACTTCACCTGCGTACACGGTGAGTGAGTCTGAGCCAGAGCATCAGCTGAATCCACACATGTACAGTCACATTCATGCTCCACCTTGATCCACTTTTACTGACGACTGTTCTGTAATGAGAACCAAGTACTGATCCATAAAAATCCACTTCCACTGACAGCTGCCCAATTCAACCAGCTCTTGTCTCCTCGGTGAAGGATTCAAAGTGTAATTTATGTTCACATCACAGGTTTTGTTTCGACTTTGTGGGAAGCCAGCTGCCACGGCAACAAATTTCTTCTTCGCTTTTCATTCAAAGAAATAGTTGTTTTTATTCCAAAATGCTGTTGAATCATTACTATGGTACATCACTAGACCTATAGATATATATTCATGTGAATCTGTTGTTGGTTATTAGTTCAGCCATTCTCATTTTTAGAATAATTTGTATTCTGAAGGAAGATGACAGGAGACAAGTCAAATGTTCAACTTCAGATCTGAGAACTGAGAAAAATAGCCAGAAAGAGAGAGAAAACGTCCATCATCTCAGATAGTATGTGACCAGATAGGCTGTGAAAGCCCTGCTGTCAGTCACATTGCATACAACAGCTCTCTTCTACACAGGCGTTTATGTCTAGTGTTTTTTTTCACTTAAGATTTTACATTTGTATTATAAACATGAACATATGATATTGAAAATGTTTCATTCGGTCGAGTTCATTGCAGCTTAAAAAAAGAATTTATTTATTTAAGGATTTATGGATCATCAGTCTGGTTCACCTGAACACTTTACTGATGCAGGAAAAGCAACAGAGACGCCATCAAAATCCCTGAAAAGAGAAACAGAGACCATGCAATGAATAGGTGTAAATGTGAATGCTTTTTTAAATAAATAAATCAATTTGGCAGCACAACAATGCTCCATTAGAAGCAAAAGTCCTGCATTCACAATTCTATATTTGGGAAAGCCACATGAGAAGTTAAGAGGAGGAAATCTCACACAGGTCAATGTCAATGTCAAGCCAAATATCAAACCAATCATTACATCCCAACAACGTGTTTTTCATTCACTGTTAAACTTTAAATCATGTTCTTTTTGGTCATTTTTGCAGGTAAACCTAACCAAAGTGTTTTGCCTTGTTCTGATCTTTATATAACTGCTGTGTTTCTTGTGATGTGTCAGCCAGGTGTGCAGTCTTAGACTGTGACAGGTTGCATGGTTAGCGGGGACAGGCCGTGACGGACACTCTCTACCGGCTGGGTGGGTGGTGGGCGGGGGGGGGTGGCATTGGGAGGGGGATATGTGCACCCATCTCTGTCACATGGCAAGGTCCATGACACCCAGGAATGCTAACGTCACATAAATCCCACATCCTGTCCAGCCTCCGGAAGTTTGATGGCTCCAGCGTTTGGCCCTGACTCCTCAGACGTCAACGGCCTACTTTGGGAGCTCACCTTACCTTCACCTTCAGCCGTGACTCGTGCCGAGACGCTCTGATTGAGCCAGAGTTAATTGAATTCTGCAAGCAAAGGTCTGACACTGGGGAAGAGGGAGGAGAGGAAGGGACGTTAGTGCTCCAGCAGGGATGAAGATGATTTGTTTGCCTTTGGGGTGAGGGCTTGATTCAGTAGAGCATATGAGCCGTTTTCAGTGGGTTTCATCAGCACGGGCCTCGTGTTTTCTCGGTTGAGTAGGGGCCACGTGAGGTTAGGCAGAGACATTTACCAATACACCAGGATCTTATGTAACGACTCCTTGTGATGTACTGAGCGAGTAGCTGTGGAGAAACCTGGCAGTCGGAGCAGAGGGGAGTTCAGTGTTATCACCTTTTTTTTCTGTAGCATTTTAAAGAGTCAATTCACCCACATCGCAAAAAAACATTCTTAACTACTTACAGGAGTACAGCAATACTAAGGAGGTGGAATGATACTTTTGTGGGGCTCACAGCATGGAAATGATGTAGAAAGTGAAAAGCAGCATCCTGTTTAAGCTGCATCAAAACTCATTTACAACATTTCTCCAACACATTTTGTTCAGAAACCAGCTAGTATTTCTATGCTGGACTACCTGTGTGTATCGTGCAGTCTAGTCATTTAGTTTGATTTTATATTAATGTATCCACATATTTTACCACCTTAGGGTCCTTCATCATTTCAGCTTTTGTTGTGCTTTAGTGATGCATATTTCCAGACAAATCATCAAATCACCACAAAGTACACTGACACCCCGAGGCCTTCAGGGCCCCTGAGAGTTTCTGTCCAGTTGATCCAGCCTTTCACACAACAACTTTCTTCTGAAAAACAGTGCCTACAAAAACTGTTGATCTCAAGGTCTCTGGTTTACCCAGAGTTTTCACTTTTATGCTTTGAGCACAACAAATGAAATCTTGATCATGTTTTTTGTGATGGTGGCAGAAATCATATTGCAAATAAAATCACAATAAATAAATAAAACTGGCCCCGGTGAACTGACCCTTTGAATGAATTCCCACAACAACTAACATTAACATTATGAGTTTAATGTTTATAATATTTAAAACAGGTTCTGTTCTCATTCTTACATCCACCTCTTCTTTCAACTGTTATCATAATAGTCTTGGCCCATCCATCGCACTCTTCTCGTTTATTATGGTGTTCATTAGAGGAACGAGGCCTCCACTGCTGTTCTGTTCCTTGTGCGTCTGGTGTTTTGACACATCTACCAAATGTCCGTTCTGGGAAAATCAAAGGCTTCTTGTCACCATCGTTGTGAGGTGACTAAGAAGAATGTGATACATTTCTAACCTGTTTCCAGTGTCTGTTGTTTATTTGCACACTCGTCCCAGAACCTGAGCAGACAGAGGAACAGACGAAGTGACAGGATGAGGACGATTAGCCCCACCTCCACCCGCCCCTCTGCACATGCACAAAGACACACACTGACTCATACTCTCTGCTCACATGGGAAGCAACACAACCTCTTGCTAAATCATGGTGTGTGTGTATGTGTGTGTGTGTGTGTGTGTGTGTGTGTGTGTGTGTGTGTGTGTGTGTGTGTGTGTGTGTGTATTTGGTGTTTACAGATATGAGGCCTCTAAGGATAACTGGGATTCGGAGGCAGTGATGTGTGAGGGTCAAGATCAGATGAGGTCATCAGAGATGGCGAGCTTTAGTGGAGTTCCCAAGCCGCAGCTCTGAGAGGAAGTCAGCTATGTGTGTTTTTGAGAGAGGTACAACGAGAAAGGCGACGGGGTGTGGGGGGTGGGGGGAGAGGATGCTCTGAGTTACAGCATATGTCAGTGTGTTGACATTTCAGTGACAGTAGAGACAACAAGATTTGTCAGATACTCTGCATACAGACAAGACAAGGTAGATATTTTTTAGATTTAATACAGAAACCATTAGATAAATTCATTCATTTTAGGAGATGCAGATGAGCATGTAATCTGCTTAAATTCTTGCCTGTCACAGAGTAACATCACACATCTTAAATATACTGCCAGCGTAACAGCGTGCATGTTTCAGACCATAATGAGTTGTATTTAAAACACACAATTTGCACGCTGCTGTGAACAAGCTCGTAAAGCGCTGTTTTGCCCGAGTGTAAACAAATGTCTGACATTTATTTATAGAACGCAAGAGTACGTACGAATGCCCCCGTTCCGATCTGTCCCGACTCCACGAGGCCTCGTGTTTTGCGGTGGTTCAGCTGTTCTCAGATTGGCTGCATCCGCTGGGACCGTGTAAACATCAGCGCTCACAACCTTCCAGTGAATGGACAGACAGTGAGAGGCTGCACGCGAAGGCAGATAAACATAGATGTGTGGTCAGTGAGGTTATTTTGGTGGGAGTTGGGTCAGTGTGGCAGGCCATTCGGGCTGCAGAGGCTGCATGTGTGCATCTTTGCCATAAGAGTCTCAAAAACCAAGAAAAACCCCTCTCGTTCCTGAGGCTCTCTCTTTTTTTCCTGCCCCTCTTTTTTTTATTTGAATCCTAGAAATCGTCCATTTTGCAGAAGTGAACAGGGGTGGGGGGGTGAAGACAGACAAGAGTGCAGGTTTTCTGAGGTCAGGCTGTGGGAGTTGGTTCTCACAGTGTAAACACACCAAGACTGTTTATTTGAATGTAAAAACAGGCGAGCTCTGCTGTGACTCAACTTCATGTGACTCTGACTCCGGGAAACGTCACCGTTTCAGTGACAGCCTGCGTGTGTTTGTGTGTGTCTTTGCAGAAGAAAGAGGAGTGATGAGCGTGTTAAGGACTCGGGGTCATAACTTCTGTCATAACTTCTCATTGTGTTGGTGGGGGAGGGGAGTTATATAACAAGGAGAAAAAGATGCATGTTGCTGGCATGGCTGCACATGTGGGGAGATGAGGAAATCTGTGTGTGTGTGTGTGTGTGTGTGCGTGTGTGTTATGACAGCTTATGAGGACGTGAGCATCCTCTGAACACCAACATCCCCCATCGTAGCTGCCGTTGCTAACATAGCTAGTTGCCAGAAGATGTTTCTGAGACTTATTTGTGTGCATCTGTGACTGTTTCTCAGGCTGTCGGTATGTGTGTGTGTGTGTGTGTGTGTGTGTGTGTGTGTGTGTGTGTGTGTGTGTGTGTGTGTGTGTGTGTGTGTGTGT
>JAVQJZ010054968.1:0-16254 GCA_036025355.1 Leiopotherapon unicolor | reverse complement strand
CAAGAAAGGAACAGTTTACTTGAAAAATAGGTAAACAAAAGAGCAATGTAGAAAATATTAAAAATAGAGGAGATGAGCTGTAATGTGTACTTGCTTTAATTTTTTAAATTTCAGCCTTGATGTGAAGTCACATCAGTATAGCATCAATAGTGTGTTTGCTTTCGCAGCACCTCGTTACAGCTCTGTTTAATGTACATGTAAAGGTAACTGAGGTGAACTTATAGTTAGTATAAAAAAAAACAAGAGACTGAAGTGATGAAAATCTTAAGAATTATGTTGTCATGCTCATTATAAAGGGCCAGATCGAGTCAGTACTGTGTCTGTGACAGAAGGGAAACCTGCAGGAAACCTGAGGTCCACAGCAGTTATCTGTTTCTCACCTTAACCTGATTTCTCACGTCGATGTGGATTCTCGTGGTCATGTAAACACACCCAGTGTCAGCTAAGACTAATCCTGTTTCTCACATCTTCAAACAGAAAACTAGTTGTACTGTCTGATAGCAGGTCGGCAGTTAAAACGGCTCAGCAGCAGAAACTTCATGTTGGCTATTAGTGACCTCACACAGTTATATTTAACTGTGTGTCTGTATCAGCTCACTGTTCTGGCTGCGATAATGAGATGTTTCTTCTGCAGCTGCTTTTACTTCCAGTCTGTAGAATCAGATCCTGATTGGACACTGAGCTGTCATAGTCCTGAGTTCAACCTGAACACACGCACAAACACAAACACAAACACACACTTCTTAAAACACACACACGGCTCAGCTGCAGCTGTGTATCCTGCGGTTTAATGTGTATTGATGAATCAGTCTGCTGCCTCTTTGGAGGTCATTGATCGTCCTTCTCATCATTTTACAAAATGTATTTCATGCTGAGAGGACACGCAGCCTCTTAGACAGACATAAACTTTATTTAAACAGGACCCAGGATGCAAAGAGCCTCACAAAGAGACACATAAGGGCCTAAAAATAAACAGCTATTTTAGGAAAATGCTAATGAACAGCAGCGTGTTCTGTCAGCAATCAGGTGAGAATAAGACAGGAATGAATTTTTTTGTTTCCTTGGTATCACTTCAGACAGACATCCAGGAGTGAGGCTCAAAGTAGAAGATAAAAATTCAGTCAAACAGTAACTGTCTGTGATCAGCTGATGATCAAATGTTCAGTTTTATGCAGATTTAAAGCCCAAACAACGTGGAGATTGTGTGCTGTTTCTCCCATGTGCAGATATTTGTCCCTCTGATCAGAGCAACAAAAGTCTGTTTCTCCGCTGGACCGGCTGAACCTCCTCAGATCTGTTTTTGGAGTCACAGCTTATAATTTAGTATTTATTGTTTGGATTAACAGATGAATCGTTCAGTCAACTGATAACCAAACCAGAAGTTCTTGTATTGCAGGAGCGTCTTCTACAGTGACCAGCTAATATGTAAAAGTAATGTGGAGTAGCTGTGGTTACTTGAAAAACACATATTTGTGTTCAGGAGGACACTCAACACATTTAGGAATATAACTTGTGGCATGGTTTGATTTTTTTTTCTTTTATATTAGAATAAAATCTGAGACATAACTGTACACACACACACACACACACACACACACACACACACACACTTACAGTAGCAGTGTATGAAGGTTCAGAGGTTTCTTGGCCTGCTGGCGTGTCAGATCTTTTAGAGCTCTGTGGTGTGAGAAGTCACCAGCCACTCTGAGATTCAGCTTGAGCTGCGTGACCTGAGTCTCATTCACTGTAACTAATACACACACACACACACACACACACACACACACACACACACACACACACAGCCTCAGGTCATCCATGTCTTTGCCAGTTGAAGCAGAATGCTCCTCTGAGCGATCAGCAAGAGGCAGAAAGACATCAAGACATGCAACCCTCTCCGTGTCTTTCTTTCTTTTTTTTTTCTTCCTTTGTATCAGGATTTTTTCACGTCACTTAAAATTAAAATAAACCGCTGTCTGTACCTCGCCCTGACACATTCTCTCTCCACATTTCAAAGAAAGCCTTAAAATAGCTGAGAGCTCAAAAGCATTTCGTTATAATGTCTCTTGACTATATATTGTCTATATTTAGTTAATTCACTATTGTATTTATCTGGGTACATTTAGGCATTTACTGCACACTGAGAAAAGCTTGAAAATGAAGTTACTGTCATAAACAATGGTCATGATAATCTATCAAAGAATTTATTTTAATAATCCAGAACACTTTAGGTTTGGTCATTTCCTTTAAAACAATAATATCCCAAGATTTTTTATGGACGGCCGCTGCATTTATAATCATCTCACTTTAAAAATTCAACATCTGCAACATCTATTTCATCTATTTCCTTCGGCTGTTTGTGTATTCTCACGCATCATCACCTCATTCAAGTCACAGCTTTTCATCCGTTTTTATAAAAACGGGCGCTCAGCTTGGGCCAGAGTGTCATTCAGTAGCACTTATCGCTATTCTGCAAGGTATTTCCACAATCCTCAAAAACTCTTTTAACTGTCATGAAAAAATATGTCCTCTGTTACAATGGTTTTTAACCAATTTCCCAAGATGTGCCTCTTCTTTTCTAACAAACAGTCGAGCTGGAAACTAAACATCTCCCGGCTCAATTTGGTCAACATGACACAAAATTAAAATGTCTCTATGAGTATATTTAATCAAAATCATATTTGGTTTGTTTGTTACAAGAAGGACCAGCACATTTTCAGCTACCTGGAGATACAATCACAACTTGTGGTGACAACTGGTGAAATAAAAAAATGTATGGTTCAGAGGACAGAAAATGTTTTCTTCTGGTTAAGAGTCTGGAAACATTTTCATTTACAGCTGTGTGTGCGTGTTTGTGTACATGTATGTGGCTTGCGTGTCACCAGATGCCATTGCATACGATTACATCTTCATGCATTTTTAAGCAGAGTGAAAGGGTATTTGTATCTGTAGATATGAAGTAAGTGTAATTCTGTTCAGTTGAATGTTGAAAAATCTCTATCATATAATGACATTTACAGTGGCGATACACAGAAATATAATTATGCCTAAAGTCTGTTTACTGTATGTTCATAAATGTGGCTTCAGTAGGCGTCACCACGGCAACTGTGGACATGGTCACACATCACACACACTCTTTATGAAAAAGCATTTTGGTCCTCTGTGATAAACGGTCCAGTATCAAACGTTAACATCAAATATCTGGTCGGATTCATTATGCTGTGTACCTGCTCTTTGATCCATCTGATTGCCATCTACATCACCATTTCATCAGTTTTAGTCTCTATTTCATTTAGATTTCAAAAAGGCTGCTTGTGTTCAGACATTTAACATTTGAAAAACTTCTTTTGTTTACTGAAAAAAGGGTTTGTGGAAAAAATGTTTATATTCCTGAAAGAAAGGCAGTGAAAAAAGACCAAATTTTTCACTGTGTGCTTGCATTTTTACATTTAATGACAAAGGTTAGAGATCCCCAAACAGAAAACAAACAGCCTGTCTGTCAGTTCTGTTTTCATGCATAATTTAAACTTGTCAGCGGCTGTCATGCTCTGGACCTCTTCTGTGTGAACTGAACTCTTTGAACCTCCGTTCAACAGTTTGTTTCAACCTCATGTTCTCGCATTGTTGTACAAGCGAAAGATCAAACAGACGGGCTGTTTTCTGTCTGAATTGAAGCCAGAACAAACCATGTCAAATCAAAGATAGATGACACTGGTGGCCGCAAGATCTAAACATGAGATTACTATTTTAATCAGCAGCATTGTTACAGTTTATTTTCTGACCACCAACAGCAGCATCACTGAGCTCACACTATCTGGTAAGAGAGGAAAAAATCCTCAGCGTGAACTCCGGTTCTTTCTGACGTTTATGAAATGAATCTTTTTTTTAAATGAAGTGTTTTGGAGTTGCCAACTCGAGCTGTGAAAGAATAAAGCACTGCAGGATGATAATAGAAAAAAGTACGACAAAGAATGAAGTGATGGATGAACCGCAGAGACGAAAAGGAAAAAGGAAGCAGTTCTGACAACATGGAGGAGAGAGAAGGAGAAACAGGCCTCTGATTTTGTTATGGACATAAAACATTTAGCACAGTGAGGCTGGACATTAATTCCCCCTGCTGTAGTTTCATCTGTCCGAGGGAGAATGAATGAAAGCGAAAACTGTGTGTGGTAAAAGATGCATGTTGGCCGATAAAGCAATGAATTGGAAGAGGCCTGTTTTTGGACCAGTGAAGTCGGTTTCAGCTGGAAATTCATAAACATCTGTGACAGGCGAGTGTGCAGCAGACTGCTCTGCTGTTCCTGGAACATCATCTCAGAGCTTTAATCTGCATCTCCACAGGGAGGTTCGCTAACACAGCGAGCCGAAGCACCAGATGAAACCCGCCGTCACAATCACAACATTAAACCACAAGAAAAAAACTACTGGTATCGTTAAGACAGCCAGAAAGGTGCCCTGTGATTCTGTTTTCCTTTATTTTAGTGTGACGGGAGCTTTCTGCATCAATCACTGGCTTCAGGATGATCAAACTAAACTTTGAAGTAAACCACAATGTGATGAAACATTGCTGATGAGGACTTTGACAGTCGGTGTATTTTTAAAATCTTTGTTTGTGCAGCAGCTCATCATGACACTCTCTGTCAGACATGTTGGAAGGAAGCTTCTGCCTTTATGCAAAACATTCATGTATACTCATCTACAGTAGAGCTGTGTTAATACTGTAGTTATTAAGCTTTATTTTGAAAAGCTTTTTATCTCTCACATCAGTTTATTTAGTCTCATTTCACCTCATCTCTCCTAAGATTGCCAACTTGTGGTTTCATCAAGTGTCACTTCATCTAATCACCTCATTTTATCTCATACCAGCTAATATCACTTCCACGTTTACCTCATCTCATTTTGCCACACCTGTTTTCTTCTCATTTTGACCTCTTCTGGCCTCATCCAGCTCAATCAATCAATCAATCAATCAATTTATTCACATCCCATCTCAGATCATCTTACACCATCTCATGTCACCCAGTCTCCCCTAATCTGGTCTCATCTATTTAACTTCATCTCATTTCAACTTATCTCATCAGATCATCCTTTCCTCTTACCTTATCTCATCTCGTCTAAGACCACGTTAGCTTATTTTACCCCAAAACACCTCATCTCACAAAATGTCATCATTTCATCTCATCAAACATCATCTCATTGTTTCATTTTGTCTCATCTCGCTTCACGTTAAGCCATTTCATCTCACCTCATCTCAACTAATCTCTTATTATTGCTTCAGACTTTGCACCCCTTCATTTCATCTCCTCACCTCTCATTTCATCTCACCTCACATCACTCCATAGTATCTCCATTTTTATGTAATTTCACCTCATCTAGTCTCCTCATCTCATTCATGGCACCACACCCCATCTCACTTTATTGCATCTTATCTCACATCACTTCACGTTATTTCATGTTGCCTTCTATACTTGATGATATAATGTCGTCTCACTGTAGGTTGTCTCGAGTCGGCTTACTTGGTGTCACATCACCTCATCTGATCATCTTTCACTTGGCCTGCTCTCATATCGCTTCTTATTTCATTTCGCATCACGTAACTCGCTTCAACCACTCATATCTCGTCTCCCATCCCCCCACATGTCCTTTCATTTCATCTTATGTTGTCTCACCTCACCTCTTTTTCATCATCTCATTCTTATCTCATCTCAGTTACTTTCAGTTGTTAAATATAAATATTCCACCACTGAAGCCATCCAATTAAGGTTACATAAGTAATGAGGAAACTAGTACCTTTGAGTGCACCACGGTCACGCAACATCCTCAAAATGGCTGAAAGTAATATCTGCTAGTTTTACCTGATTACTATGTCCAAAAAAAGAGACAAATGGAGGAAGAGGAAGAGGTGAAGTCTTCAGTCAGAGTGTGCAGGGAGAATCATTAGAGAAGGAATAAGAGATCATTATTAAAACATATGAAGGCAGAAGCACCTCTGAGCTCATGTTCATGCTGACTTGCAGAGTCCTCCTTCATGAGAAATCCTGGCAGTGCGCTCTGTTGACATTCAGATCACGTTCCACTGCACATCTCCCAATTCCACCAAGAATCCACAGCAGCCATGTTGCTGCCCGCACCAGCCATGCGGAGGAAGTCACAGATTTTTAAAATTTGACTGAAAAATACTCTGAATGATCAAACCAGGGAAGGGGATCACTTAAAGTAGTTTCCATTCAGACTTGTCCCTGTGCACACAGAAGTTGCAGGTATGCAAATAAACACAGTTTACCGAAGTTAAAGTCAATGAGGTCCTATGGTGACGAGCTCGTCTCAGAAAATCCTCCCGTATTAGAAAGTGAAGATAAACAAGAGCTGAGTCGCTGATTACGCTTCATTAAATGACAGCATATAAATAAGCTGCAAAATGTGTTTTGTTATTCAGATTTTCACACGGTTTTGTAAAATAAAACCCCAAAAAGGAGTGCTAAGTACGAAGCCCTCCTGCAGAGCGGCTTTGTAAGCATCCGGGGCGACTGAGAAATCTTTTTGTTTTTATTGTCTTTATATGGAGAACGAAGGAGCGGTTGGATGTGAGTCACTGCTGGAAAATGACAGTCACAGCTCTGGAATCAATAACTCACAGATATTGTTTGGTCTTCAGAGAGCGAGGGAGGATTGTCAGAGATTGTTGTGCACAGGGACAAGAAGGGAAACATCAGACAGGTTTTTTTATGAGCTCGACTAATCAGTTAGTTGACGTCTTTTGACCAATATTGGTTATGTTAGTAATGCCACACTACAGCACATATTCCATGGTATTCATTCAAACCTTGAACCCTTATTATCTCTCAGAGGAATAATGCTGCAACAAACAGTTACTTTTACTATTGATAAATATATT
This sequence comes from Leiopotherapon unicolor, assembly GCA_036025355.1. Classification (NCBI taxonomy): domain Eukaryota; kingdom Metazoa; phylum Chordata; class Actinopteri; order Centrarchiformes; family Terapontidae; genus Leiopotherapon; species Leiopotherapon unicolor. The sequence goes on along the minus strand of JAVQJZ010054968.1, from coordinate 9,359 downwards.
GATTTTATCTTATTGATTTTTTTTTTGCTCTTGATCTCTAAATGACTGTTAAACAGAGGTCTTCAGTATTTCCCTGCAGGCCAGCTGATCCAGACCGGGCCGGTCTGATCAGGTGGCGTGTTGACGTGGAGTATTTTGGCTCCGGTGGAGCAGCAGATTGTGTGTGCAGCGGGTGGGGGGGTTCAGGTCAGTTAATACTGCCATGGACTCATCACTACCACAGAAACCACACCCTAGTGGATCCCCGTCTGGAGCTCGGGTAAAACCTCTGCGGTGGCGGGATGATTGAGGGGAAGAGGAGCCCACAGAAAACTTACATTTATTTTTTCCAAGTATCTTTTCTCCTTACTTGAACTGATCACAGTAGACACATGGACCTGGTGAGATCAGGACATTTTAGACTAAAAATGACAGGGAACCTCTGTTGGATTCAACAATCAGGGGTCAGTGGAATCAAGAAAACTGCACAGCTGTTTATAATATTTTTCAGATCTTTGTAGCTGCACCTGAATGCACCACTTGTTTGACCTTTTGCTGTTTTTTTTCCTTTTAAACTGAATCTTCAGACAGAGAGGAGGAAATAATGAATACAGAAATACATTTGTAGTGCTGGTGATTCGCCCAAATGAAACCTGTTTATGGAAATACTGCAGTCTTTCATGGCAACAAAAGTAGGTCATGTTGCAAAACTACTGTTTATAGAAATCTGTATCATCTTTTCATAACTATAGCTCATCTTGTGCCCTCACTGTGTAGGTGCACAGCTAAACAGCGAGCCAAGCACGCTCCCAACAGTGGTTTAAGGCCGGAGTTAGCCTTCACGGTTTGAAGTCACCAATCTGACAAAATGGTGGATGTTACAGTGTTTGTCATTTGTGCGTCAATAACCCAGAAACACACACTCGGAGCCGAGCCTTCCTCCGCAGTATCTTGTGTGGCTTGCTGCATTTGTTTTGATAAGGGTGATTTTCATTTTCTCAGCCTAATATTGTTTCTTCAGCATTTATGCTTTAGAAATTATGACATGAGTTACCTGCGCTTGTAGTTCTTTTGTGGGAGCTGTAGTTTTTTCTGTGCTCTCAAGTTGTTTAGACGTATTCTATGGAGTTTTTAACTGTTTGAAACAGTCTGTTCAATACTGATGCCTTTATATGACCAAACAAGAGAACACGGAGGAGAGAGAAGGAGCTCTCAGAATGATTGCATTGAATTACAGGAGATGGTGGAGGAGAGGCTGGTTCACATGTGACGTCATGATTTCTCTGTCAGGCATGAACATCCATTTGAACCTTTAATACATGAGAGACAAAAGTGCGTCATGTTTCTCTACTTCTGCCACAGCTACGTGATGGATGATGTTATATCTTGGGGCGCAACATAAAAGACTTTAGTGCGTCTCAGGGACAGAAGGGATTTCAGAGTTCATAAGAAGAGCAGAGTGACTTTAAAAATGACTTCAAAGAGAAAGCGTTTGGATTACATGCCTCCAAGTTATAACATAGTCTATGCTTAATGAATCCAGTGATTGTACCTTTGTCCCCATATATGCATCAATAGGTTGGAGTCATTTTCCTTTAAAAAAAAGGTGTATTTCTTTTTTTGGTTATGATATGATATGTTTGCTTTACATATACATACTGTGGCAATGTTTTTCTCATAGCCTTTATTTACACCTGAAACTCATTTCTGTAATTTCTTGTAATGCAAATTATGATTTATTTTGACACTCAGAAAAGGCCTGTAGCCAAATCTTTTCCCATAAACCGTTTTACCTTTTTGTTTACAAAGCAAAGATTCACCCTGCTCAATGTTTTTGTCTTGTGTCTGCAGGTCTGTCTGGTAACCCCGTCGATTTGGAGAAACGTCACACGGCGTTCGGTCAGAACTTCATCCCTCCGAAAAAGGCCAAGACTTTCCTGCAGCTGGTGTGGGAGGCTCTGCAGGACGTCACTCTTATAATCCTGGAAATCGCTGCCATCATCTCACTGGGCCTGTCGTTCTACCATCCACCTGGGGGCGACAGTGAAGGTCGGTACATTCACAGTGTGAAATGATTTGGCCGGTGAAAAACCTGTCAAAGAAAAGGGAGTAGATACAACTGAGGACAGTGAGGTTACATCCTCATTATTATATTTTATTACTGAATGGAGCTTACGTTCATATGCACTGTGTTTACTTGATAAAAGTGACTTGACATCAACATGCCCTCCTCTTCTCGCAGCATGTGGCCAGGCTGCAGGGGGAGTCGAGGACGAAGGCGAGGCTCAAGCTGGCTGGATCGAAGGCGCCGCCATCCTGTTCTCGGTCATCATCGTGGTCCTGGTGACGGCCTTCAATGACTGGTCGAAGGAGAAGCAGTTCCGCGGGCTGCAGAGTCGTATTGAGCAGGAACAAAAGTTCACTGTCATTCGCAAAGGCCAGGTCATCCAGATCCCCGTGGCCGAGATCGTGGTGGGAGACATTGCTCAGATCAAATATGGTACGTGATCACAGGGGCTGGAGTGGAATATCAAACCTGTGATTTTAATAACTGCCTCACAAGTTTAAAGATATTGATGCATCATAATTAATAAAGTTTGGTGAATCTGAGAGAAAATTTAACTACAAGCTAAAAAGGCATCATTGAGTTAAAGTCCTTAATTTTTTTCTATTTTACAATCAAATCTGTGTTTATCAGCAGTTTGGTTGAAGTGTTTTATGTAATGTTATTGTATTCGGCCTTTATCAAGCTATGAAAGAACGGCAAACAAAGACGCTGTGTTAAGAAATAAATCAAATGCACCTTCTGATCTCTGTTCCTGCAGGAGACCTGCTACCTGCTGACGGCATCCTGATCCAAGGCAACGACCTGAAGATTGACGAGAGCTCTCTGACAGGAGAGTCCGATCAGGTCCGCAAGTCTCTGGAGAAGGACCCCATGCTGCTGTCCGGTGAGTGCTCGCTCAGACTCACAACATGGGCCGAGAGATTCTGCAAACGACAAACATGCTCACAGTTTATGTTTGATTCTTGCTTGGAGGGTAAATCCTTGAAATCAGAATCAGATCTTGTGATTAATCAACGTGCATTTTGTTCATATCAGACCAGGCCAGCAAGTGATCAAGCACGTCTATGACGTTTCATTTGTATATCACTTTTCATACAGATTAGTGCAATTCTCGAGTGGCTTCCTATTATTTGGTTTGTAATTTGTTTGGAGAGTGCCAAAGGCCAAAAGCATTAAAGTTGGCGAAAGTGATTTGTATCTCTGTGGTCACAATCAATAAGTAATATTTCTGGTTCATCCTTGTTTAGATGGAAAATGCTTTGTATGACTTTGTATATATATATATATACATACACACACACACACAAGAACAACAAGTCATTGTGTGTCATCAGGAGACTCAGCTACATGAAGCTGTGTGTCATTGGGACAGAAAGACATGTCATGATGTCACTACCAAGTGTGTTACCACTGTGTAAAGATGTAAATGTAGTGGCCCCAAGATTGATGAAAAATGTCATTAGTGGTCTTTAAAAAAGTACTTAATGATGCAGCGTAAGAAATCATTAGACAGGTAGAATAATAAATAAATTATTGTAACAGAGCTAAAAACCTGGTTCTTGTTTTGACTCCTAACTTTTTTGATATTTCCTCAGGGACACATGTAATGGAGGGATCAGGCAGGATGGTGGTGTCAGCCGTCGGTCTCAACTCTCAGACCGGCATCATCTTTACATTGCTGGGTGCCAGCGAGAACGATGAAGAGAAGAAGGTCAAGAAAAGTAAGACACAAGACAAACCCTGCCACTCGTCTCAAAAACCACAACCCATGTTGAAGTGTTGAAGGTCGAGGACACTAAGTGTGTGAAGTGTTGGGAGAAAAGTTCGGCTAGAAAGACGTCTATCACCGTGTCAGCTTCTGAATATTTCTACTCTACTGTTTGAACAGTGCAGATTGGAAATATTTGCACGTTTTTATCAGCTGGTTTCTCCTGTCGTATTTGCCGACTCTGTCAGCAGGTAGAGTTCATCCAGTCTGAGCTCATATCAGCAGAGCTGTTTGAAGGGTATAACTATAATATTGTAACACAGTGAGCTTCAATCTGATCACAAAAGCATCATCATGAATAAATGAGACCACGGATAAGTTTATATCTGCTGAACTACACAACTGAAGGGATGTATGCAACCTCATTTCTAATTTACATGTAACTCCTCATGTAAACTGTGATTGTCCATTCATAGCTTTGCAAACATAGCAAGGCATGGCAAACTTTTCAGTGATGGATTTCTTCTAATGCTGTGAAGTGGTGTACATGGGGTTGCAGGAAGAAATATGCTGCAAACACTTTGTATGTCATGTCATTTATACTTAATGAAAACTGGTGATGTTAGCCTGTCTGATTGACTGATTAACTTTTCTTATTAGCTGCAGTTGTAGTAAAAGGTGAGCCTGAAACAGGGGAGTATCAGTTAGCTAGGTAGCCAGAACTGAAGAAATCTGCGGGTTCATTTGTTATTTTAGCAATAATTTTGGTCACTGGATCAAATGAGAGGTTGATTTAGTTGACTTCTGTCTGAAATCAAGGACCTGTTGTTTAAAAACATCATTTTAATGGTTAATTTGCCACTGTTATCATTGAAAACTGAATAATTGTTAAATGGGAAGCTTGGCAGGCGTAGCAGCAGTAATCAGTGTTTTGTTGATGAATGAATGCATCATCAAAAAACAAATGCATCATTGTGAACATTTCAGTCAGTCGACACTTTGAAATGTGTTTCCACACAGACCTAAAAAGCCTTCAAAACCTTAAAAAAGACAAAGACCTTAAAAAGGACAAAATAATTCATCAAAGTGCCAAAAAACCCAGTTTGGTCAGTCACGTGAATAAACATGGCATACATTGTGGTCTCATTTATTCATGGCAGTTTATGGCCACTATACTGAGGTATTGATTTGACAGATGTAATGTTGGTTAAAAATGCCAAACCTACCTTCCTCTGTTTATATACAGTTGCTTTTTGAAGTGGAACCCTTCAAAAGCCAAAGTCCAGATGATCCTCGTACTATCGCAGAGCAGTTTGATGTAAACCAACAGGCTTCTGCAGTCGGTCTCTATTGCTTTTGATTTGCTTGTGATCATGCTAACCCCCTTTTACTCATGTCTTTTTCTTTAGTTTGTTTTTGTCCAACCATTTGTTTTATTGGCTAAAGTTTGAGTTTGTCAGGCATTCATTGTGAACTGGCTGAATGAACCAGCTCAGCGGAGAGAGACGCTCAGGTTTACATTTCGGCCTCCAGTCACTGATTTTAAACACCAAACCAGTAATGATTTCCTAATGAGGAGAACCACAACAAGCTTTCAGATTGTGAAATTAATTCAACTGAAAATGAGCTGAAGAAAAGAACATTTAGATTACCATCTCATAAATGCGTACGTGCTTCTCAGCTTGTGATATTTGTAAACCTGATTCTAACCGTAACCTTAAAACCAGCCCTGAACCCTCCAAAAAAAGCCCTTTGAAGAAATGATGGCATGACAAAATGTCCTCACTTTCCAAAAACGTCCCTTTTAAAATTGTCCACACCTACAAAGTGTGAAACATTAATGTGTCCTGACAACGTTAGAAATACAAGAGCACACATACACACACTTATACAGCAACAGCAGACATAGAGCAGACTTAACTGTCACACACACACACACACACACACACACACACACTCTCTCAGGCATTCATTTTAAGTCACATCCATTGGTTATCTTACAGAATAAGAGCCCCCAGTATTTGCAAACACACACACACACACACACACACACACACACACTCCTTGCAGCGGTTGAGTCTCCGTTATCAATCACAAGCCACCCGCTGAATAACAAAGAGATGCATGAGTGTGTGTTTATGCCTGTGTGTGTGCTCATGTTTGACCTTGCCACACCTGCTTTCACAGTGAAAGCAGAAAGCAGAGCAACAGGAAAAGGAAAAAGGAAAAAAAAAAACATGCCTGTTCTGTTGTGTATTTGATCGATACGTGACACCTGATAAGGATCAATAACACACTGCTGAGATGAATACATGCAAACCACCATAAAGATCAGAGCTCTGATATTGAAGTGAGGAGTCACTTCAACAGCTAACACATGCAGTGTTTGAGATAATGTGTAGTTTTTCTCTGATTTTTACAGTAAATGTTTAAATTGGGGAAAAAAATAGCAAAGTTGACCAATCAGCAACATTTCTCGCAGTCTTCAGAACCATTATTGGGATCTGGGGTAAAATAAAATCAAAATTCAACCTCAACAAATCAAGTAATTTTCTGCCTTTATGACAGTCGTCAGTAAAGAGATGGCAGGAAATGAATTGAGTGAGAGATTTAATTTCCCTCGACAGCCCGCAGATGAGATTCATGGTCAGCACTTAAACCACCAGGTGACCCAAAGACTAAGAATGATAACGCTTCAGACTGACTGTCTGCTCAAACCTCTGACCAACCATGGTTGGAAATGTCATTATATTTGCAGGTTTATTATGACCTTAAAATTACATTTTTGTCCTGATGAAAAGTCAGAGAATCACCAAAGTAATTACAGTTCTTTCTCAGTGCACCACAAAAATCTGCATCCAAAAGTTGTGGAGATTTTTCAGTCCAAACCAAAGTGGTTCACTAGGAAAAACAAAATTTCCCTCTCTGGAGCGACGCCAGTTCTGTGCCAGTAAACAGTGTGAAGATCCAGATTAACCAGAAAACAGAAAACTGCTGAATCATTTTGGGCTGCCGCAGTCACAACAAACCTGATTTAAAGTCTGTGAAATGGACTGATCGATCGGTTAAATTAAAGTTAACGTTGGATTAAACGTTGTCTTTTACAGATGAAGTGGCAGTACAGTGAGATGCAGTTTAACATCTTAACTTAAAGTAAAAAAAAGAGTCGTAAAGTGTGTATCAATACATTATCTAGATGAATAAAAATGCAAAAAAGAAACAGTGCAGCTATACGACATGAACAAAACCAGTATAACATTTGAACATTAATCTTTAAAATGTATTGTTCACGTATACAGAGCATCATGGTGGATCAACCCAATAATGTATATTTGTTTAATACATTATTGTTTAACATTCAATTTACTTTCATAACTGAGATATTGACGAATCGATCAGCTCCTCTGTCGAACACTGTGGCTGTCGGTTCTCCGCAGCAGGAAGTCGCGCGTCTCTCTCTCCTCTGATTGGTCCATTCCTGCCCACAACAACACACACGACACACACACACCTGTGGGTTTCTATCAGTTTGAACTTTGTGTTCTCCCTCAGTTTGATTTGTTCTTATTTTTCCTTTTAGCCATCTTATCAGCATTCCGCCCTCTCTCTCTGTCCGAACAGGTAAAAAACAAGGACCCCCCGAAAATCGCAACAAAGGTAACCCCTCCATTCATCCATCTGTCCCTCCTCTGTCCCTCCATCCTCCCTGTTACTCACCCCCTCCTCACCCTCCACCCAGCGGCAGGAGGGGAGTGTCCAGTCCATCTCTCTCTCTTTCTCTGCTGTTTAAAGGGGGACGTTCTCTCGCCTTGCTTTACCTGTAAAAGGGTGCAACTCTCAACCGTCGAGTCTTTGACAGCCAATCACAGCGTCCACAGTTGTCATGGTAACTGTCACAGGGGATTATGTTTGTGGTTTAAACTCTGAGAACGCGTGGGGACGTTTTGAGCGCAGAAAAAAAGAGTTTTCGCAACCACAGAAACACAAAGATATATATGAAGCTGAATTAAAGTGTGTGTATGCTATTACAGTATCCACACTGGTGCACAAATAGGACCTCTCTCACTCAGTTATTGATTGTAGTAAAGCTTTGTGAACGTGATGACAGCCAGCTTCACTGCCAAAGCGTTATAATCCAAAACTATTATGGGAAAATATTTTCACAGTCAATTTATTGTACAAGTATTTTTGTAAGCCAACATGCCAAATTTTAATGTGAATACTTGTTGGTTATCTTCTTCTGCCATGATGGTAACTGAGACTCTTTGGGTCCAGGCCTGTTGGATCAGGATTTATTTAATTGATACAAAATCTTGGTTGCTCAAATTTAATTAATAGACTAATATGTTTTTTTAAAAACAAAATATGGTTTATGCACTTGCAAAAACTCTTTTTCTGCCCTCAGACTGTCCCATCGTGCTCTGAGAATTGAGAAGCAAAGGTAACCTCTCCTGTGTAGGTCATTTTAACATACAAGTCCGACCTTTACGGAGCCCTTCACGGGTGACGCTGTGTTTAAACCAAGTGCTCCCTCAGTGCCTTTAAATATTTAATTTTTCGTGGATTTGATGACTGTGTGTTTGTGTTGATGACGTCAGCGCCGCAACCTCCAAACTTGACCAGCCAACCGTCCTCCGTGTCCCGTGTGATCCAACACATGTCCAACTTCCTCTGCAAGCTGTCACAACACACACACACACACACTCCCCTCCTCCCGACCTCCCACGGTTTGAGCATCTGCTGCAGACAGAATGCTTCTTGATGTACACAGAAAAACACACACACACACACACACACACACTTGCTCTTGGACGCTCATCACACTTTTGCACACAGAAATAATTCACAGAGCTGCTGTCACGGATGACCTCCACTAAAAACACATAGAGAACAAAGTCTGCAGCGTCACATGGGCGACGCCTGAGCCTTCGCAGGACTCTCACCACTTTGTTGAGCCTCTTTTAGTGCCAGGTTTTGGTTCCACAACACATTTGCTGTACGGTTTTACTCTCTCAGCCAAGCGTCCACCAGCAGCGGGAAGCTGTTTTTACATGAGGGGACGGTGTCGTATCCGTCTGATGTAGAAGTAAGCAGCTGTTTGCTGTATGAAATGTGTCAGGATTGAGTATCTGTCAGCTTATGGAAGAGCTCTTCTGCCCCCAAATGGCCAAAAAATCAGTCAGTACACCTTTAAATTAAACCAAAGATCTTTAATTTATAATGCAGAAGTTTAACTACAAAAACATACTAAGATTATCCATCACACTGAGAAAAACTTTTTCAGCAAACAATCTAAAAATCAAATAAAAAAAAGTGATATTCTGTTTAATATCACTCAGAGGAAAAGCAACAAATAGTTTTTATGCTAAATTTAGATGACGTTGGTTTGCCCTGATCAATCCAAACGTCTTTCAGTCAGACCTGCCAAAGCACAAATTTTACAAGTCAGCATTATGATGTTGTTATTTCAGTGTCATTTCAATCCTTTATTACAGTTCGCTGTCCGAACTGTTGGCCTGTGCTCGCGTTGTGTGACTTGGTCCGAGCCGCTTCGTTTGTCTCCCATCTACAGAGCCAGAGACGCGTACAAACAGCAGATTTTTT
>JAVQJZ010054963.1:0-11448 GCA_036025355.1 Leiopotherapon unicolor | reverse complement strand
CCTGTCTGCCTGCCTGTCTGTCTGTCTGTCTGTCTGTCTGCCTGCCTGCCTGCCTGTCTGTCTGTCTGTCTGCCTGTCTGTCTCTCTGTCTGTCTGCCTGTCTCTCTGTCTGTCTGTCTGTCTGTCTGTCTGTCTGTCTGCCTGTCTGCCTGCCTGCCTGTCTGTCTCTCTGTCTGTCTGCCTGTCTGTCTGTCTGTCTGTCTGTCTGTCTGTCTGTCTGCCTGTCTGCCTGTCTGTCTGCCTGCCTGTCTGTCTGTCTGCCTGTCTGTCTGACTGCCTGTCTGTCTGTCCTCAGGCGTCTCAGCTGATCGTGACCTACGATGAGCACGAGGTCAACAGCACCTTTAAGTTTGGAGTCGTCCTTCAGAGGTTCGGGCAGGTGGGCGTCACTTTGCAGCTTCGCAGGTGTAAACAGGTGTAAACAGGTAAACAGGTGTTTGATGGTGGAGATGTGGAGTGACTAACAACGTGAGGTGAAACGACAGGTGAGACAGGTGGGTGACAACAGGAAGTGAGCTGGTGTGGTCTGGCTGCTGATTGGACAGCAGCTTTGGTTTCAGCTGCAGATCCTCCTGTAACGTCTTTAATCACCTGAAAAACACCTGCACGAGATCGTCACTGCGACGGAGGAACTGAAAAAGACGTGTGTGTGTGTGTGTGGAGTCTGACGCTGTCACCTGCCCGGCAGGTGTCTGAGGAGGAGCTGTTCGGGAACAACGAGGAGACGCCGGCTTTCACCGAGTTCCTGCAGCTGCTGGGAGACACGGTGGAGCTGCAGGACTTTAAAGGGTGAGAAAACTGCTTTTCTCCATTTTTAAAAGAAGGACCAAAGCTGGACGTGAAGTTGTTTTGGAACACTTTATTCTGAAAGTCCATCAGCAGTCAGCAGTAAATCAAACAGTGAAACCAATAAATGTTAAACTGACCGTCAGCAGATTATTAGAGGTTTAATCTGTGGTTATAATCTGTCAGTTTACAGTCTGCTGGTAGGTTGTTGAGCCGTGCTGACGTCCCTCTGAGGACACGTTAACATGTGGACTATCAAAATAAAGTGCTACTAGCTGACATTAAAAATGGAAATCAAAGGAAGGGAAACAGCGAGTGCCCCCCCCTCTGTGCAGGTTTCGGGGGGGTCTCGATGTGTCCCACGGTCAGACGGGATCTCAGTCCGTCTACACCGTCCACCGACAGCAGGAGATCATGTTCCACGTCTCCACCAAACTGCCCTTCACCGAGGGAGACACACAGCAGGTAGACTCAGCACGACTCAACACGACTCAGCACGACTCAGCACGACTCAACACGACTCAGCACGACTCTGCACGACTCAGCACGACTCAGCACGACTCAGCACGACTCAACACGACTCAACACGACTCAGCACGACTCAGCACGACTCAGCACGACTCAGCACGACTCAACACGACTCAGCGTGACAGAGCACGACTCAGCGCGACAGAGCATGACTCAGCACGACATGATGTCACATGACACTATTAATAACATGACAACTTGCGGGGGCGTCAACACTGCTGAAAACTTCCTGACAACAACAAAGGTTTGTTACGCTGATGATGTCACAGCGAGAATTTAACCACGAGGTGTTTCCTTCAGCTGCAGAGGAAACGACATGTAGGAAATGACATCGTGGCCGTGGTGTTCCAGGAAGAGGCCACGCCGTTTGTCCCGGACATGATCGCCTCCAACTTCCTGCACGCCTTCATCCTGGTGCAGGTGGAGGAGCCCTGCTGCGACCACACCTCCTACAAGGTGAGACGTGCTGCTCTTCCACCAGCAAACATTTCCCGTCTGTCTGTCCGTCTGTATTTTCAGAATATAAAGTATACGGAAACAGATCTGTAGGATGATTTGACTGTTTACAACATTTTACTGTGACTTCCCAACAGGATTATATTTTATATGTCATATCATATTATTCTCCTTTATTTAAGCTTCTGCACTGTTTTTACCCTCCTATTAGATTTTTATCCATATTTTTAATTGGTTTCTATCAGAGGTTGGAGGGCCTGAGGTCAGAGTGTCTTTACAATGAGCCTGAACTTCATAGTTAATATTGGCTTTTGTGTAATTTCACTTTTCTAAATGAAAAACTGGTCCTCTCTTATTTTGGTACCAAGGTGTGCTTCCTGTCTGCTGATAAACTTCCTGTATTAAACAGCTGTTTGCACTCCAGAAGTTAGCATGATGTGCTAATAACAACACAAGTAAAGTTTGAGCAGCTGCTGCTTCCTGTTTCTGTCACCGAACGCACCGTCGGTCAGCAGGCCGGACTTGATAACAAACTGTGATGCTGAGGCGTCAGAGAAAACTGTGTGTCTGTTGTGTGATTGACAGGTGTCCGTCACAGCACGAGAAGATGTACCTCCGTTTGGCCCGCCCCTCCCCAATCCAGCCGTTTTTAAGAAGGTGAGAAGTTAATGAAAGAAAAAGTGAAGTTTGAGTCTCCTCTCAGTGTTGTGAGTGTGAATGTGAACCTGATGTTCTTTGCTCAGGGTCCAGACTTCAGAGAGTTTCTTCTTACTAAACTCATTAACGCAGAGCTGGCCTGCTACAAGAGCGACCGCTTCGCCCGACTGGAGGTAAAAACCAGCAGTTTTTTATTTCTTTCTGTTCTGTCAGTAAAGGTGTTTATCCAATAGAAAAAGGAGACGGACCTTCAGTTAGCAGCTGAGGAAATTTAACTGATCCAGAACAAACCACAGCAGCGTTTAGTCTGATGTGATGAAACATGTGAGCCGTGGCAGCGTGAAGAAGAGCGATTCGAAACTGATAGAAACAGACAACCTGCTGCCTGCTGGGCTGGTTTGTTTCAGACTTCAGACTCAAACTGAGACTGAGCTGATTTAAATTAATGAACATAGTTTATAATACTGCTCATGACACCTGTGTGTGTGTGTGTGTGTAGGAGCGAACCCGTGCCGCCCTGTTGGACAGCCTCCATGATGAGCTGCAGAGACGCTCCCAGTGCATGCTGGGATTGACCTCCGGCCTGGAGGAGGAGGGGCGAGCTGAGAACGGACACGCCCACGGAGGCCTGCTAGAGTCCATCAAGGTGAGTGTGTGTGTGTGTGTGTGTGTGTGTGTGTGTGTGTGTGTGTGTGTGTCATTCTTTGTGGTCCTTTTTCTTTCTTTTTTCTAGTGTCGTTTGTTCTTCAGATTTTGTTCTTCTTTGAGTTCAGTGTCAGTAGATCACACACATTAATAAATCACATCACTGCATCATGTTGAATGTCCCGGAAACTGAAGCTTCACTTATCAGCCCCTTTCTGAGCTTTTGTCCACATCTCATGGTCTTCTTCAGCAGACAGAGTGTGTTTGCTCATCCCCGTGTTTGCTAATTGGACACCTGGATCTCATGAGAACTGGTGATTTTATTTTTGGGGGGCAGACTGAGGGAACGTCTCTGAAGAAGACCTGTGATTAAAAGCTCCAGAAAGAAAGAGGAACACCATCAAACAAAGTTCAGCCCCTCTCTCTCTCTCTTTCTCCATCAGAGGGCGATGCGAGGGCGGAGCGTCTCCATGGAGACCATGTCGCGGGGCGGGGCAGGTCTGCCCACCAGTCTGAGTGGGGGGGGTCTGGCACACATCAGCACTGAGGTGAGCAGAGGTCAGAGGTCACAGGTTGAAACCTCACAGATGCCTTGCAGAAAGCCTGAGTCTCGCTGTGTCTGTGTTTGTCAGTGTAACGTGAAGTCTCCTGTGAAGAGACGTTCGGGCCTTTTTCCTCGTCTGCTGAGCATCGACAGCCAAACGGAGAGACACAACCAGAGGAGGTGACTCGTCTGTCTTCACTGAGTGACTCCTGCACTCCCACACGTGACTCTGACAGCTGCTCTTCTTCCTGTCAGTCTCCTCAGTGAGCAGAGGAGCTTCGACGGCTGCCAGCCGACGCTGGAGGTGAGGTCAGAGCTGCCGTCCAATCCCAGCTCTCCGGAGGCGGGACAGCGGGACAGGTGTGAAACGCCGCCGTGTGTCCGTAAAGAAGAAGAAGACAACTGGTAGCAACATTATATATGTAAAGAATAAACAGCAGAGTGTGTGTGAGCGGGAGGAAACAGTAAGAAACGCTGCTGATCTCCACATGTGAGTGAGTTCATCATCAGACAGGACCTGTTTGTGTTTTTTACCTGCAGGAGTCACATGAAGAAGGAGAGCAGTAAGATTTCCAGATCCACATCCAGCACCTGCAGCTTCAGCGTCTCTGCTGACGACACACACCTGGTGAGGAAACAGCAGCTGAACTCAACTTTTAATTCACTTTGTGACTTCACTCATCTCTCTCTGTCCTCTCTCTCTCTGTAGCTCGCCCAGGCTGTGACGGCAGAAGGTCAAAGTTCAACTCCGTTCATCGTCTGTCGCAGCCCGACAGGTTCATCCACACACACCGAAACACCGACGGCTTTATCTGTTTACTGATCAGTTTATTGAACAGGGACGTCACACAGCAGCTGGATCATTATTTGAATAACTTTATTTGATGATTTGAGCTCTTCACACACAGCAGGAACAGACAGTCTGACTTTTATATGAAGAAGAAATAAATACACACACTTGTTGGTTTTTAAATGACATGAACACACACAAACATGCACAGCGACACTGAGTTAGTACAACAGTTACTGATGAATGAATTTATCTCACGAACAGCTCTGAAAACACAAACACACGATGAGTTTCTGTTTATTTGACTTCCTGTTTGTTTGTTTGTTTGTTTGTTTCTCTTTCAGAACTGAAAAACAAAAACTCTCCTAGATCGAACCTCAAGTTTCGTTTTGACAAGTTGGGTCACTCTGCTGCAGTAAGTGTGTGTGTGTGTGTGAGTGAGTGTGTGTGTGTGTGTGTGCATGTGCATGTGTGTGTGTGTATGTGTGTGCATGTCAGTGTGTGTGTGTGTGAGTGAGTGTGTGTGTGTGCATGTGTGTGTGATTCTGACTAATTCTGTGTTCTGACTGTGTGTCTGTCTGCAGCACTAAACTGAGGACTGCAGTGGGAGGTGTGTATCGTGTGATATTAAACGTGTGTGATCGTCTGCTGATTATTAAATAAATAAATAAATAAATAATTCTTCACTGAGTTTTGATTCAATCTTTTGATTTATTTTCTTTCTTCACTTTTCATTTTGCAGAATAACAACAAGGAGGTTCAGACAAACATCAGAGGAGGAAGAGAAACTAATGTGACGACAACGATGGACTCACACACACACACACACACACACACACGTCATTACGTCTCCATCAACAACATGAAATGAGTTTTCTGATTTCTGCTGTGTCTCTGATCTCAGTGACGTCACCGTGTACTGGTACACGGTGACGTCACAGGTACACGGTGATGTCACCTGTGACATCACAGCTGGGAATCAGGGCGTCTTTGTCAGATCTCTCAGGTTTGAGCAGGTTTCAGTCGCTCTGTTCATGCTGAGGAACTAAAAACACTTCCAATCCTCCACAACGCACAAAACCCTGAAACACACTCAGTGAGCCCTTTAAAGTTTACTGGGAACACGTCTGGAGGTGAAACTGTCGTTCGTCGTTCAGCTGCAGTAAATCTGTTTGATGATGTCACTTCCTGCAGGAACAGCATCCAACAGGAAACACTTTACATTTCATTTGTAGTTTTACTGAAACTCTGTTTAGTTATTCCGGCTTGTTTATTCACCAGGATACATAATCAGACTGCCTGCTCACAGTTTATAGGTTGTGATGATGAATATTTATTTCCCGACCTGCTGAGGCCTGAACGAACCAGGTTTTCTCCACAGAGCAGGAACCTGCAGAAAGCTCCAGGTGCAATAATGATTTTTACTGCAGCGACGCTACTGCAGCTCTTCTGAGTTTCTGATCATGTCGGAGTGTCCTTTTCCTGTTTGTGTATCCGTCCACACACATTCACTA
The DNA here is from genome assembly GCA_036025355.1 of Leiopotherapon unicolor. Classification (NCBI taxonomy): domain Eukaryota; kingdom Metazoa; phylum Chordata; class Actinopteri; order Centrarchiformes; family Terapontidae; genus Leiopotherapon; species Leiopotherapon unicolor. The sequence goes on along the minus strand of JAVQJZ010054963.1, from coordinate 5,528 downwards.
TCTTCAACATAAACAACAGCCTCACAATCAAACTGTCCGACGGCCGAGACTCATTCAATCAGCAGTTTGTCGTTTTCATCACAGCCGCGTGTCAAACCTGCAGCGAGCGTCTCATTTTTCATCAACATCGAACGAATGATTGTTGTCTTCAGGTCGCACTCAGAGCTGTGCTGAAAGTGACGGACTGGAAACCTGCAAACTTCACTGCCGTTTGATGCAAAAACCACAGAAAGCTGACCTTTATTTTGCACTAAATGACTCAAAGCTCTGTGGACGTTCTCTGTGAAAATGAATATGTGCGGCCGACTGCACTGGAACTGTCTCATTGCACTGAAAGCACAAACTCTTCCTCCTCTGCTCACTCTGATGTCAGCTGTAAATCTCTTTTTCTGTGCAAACAGTTTTGCAAAATAAGAGCAATGATTTATTTTGAAAGGGAATGATGAAGGGGGGAAGTAGCATAAATTCAAAGATGTCTGTGTGTGTCAGTGTTCTGCATCAAAAAAGTGAGATTTAATGTCAAGTTATAAAGTTTCTGCAGGACGAAGCTGTGTGTCACTGTCATTTCCTCTTTTGTGCTTAAAAAACAGTTATTGAATATAGTGTGTGTGTGTGTGTGTGTGTATTCCTGTGGAGGTCTCCACCTCTTGCGTCTTGATGTCATGTATCTGAACCACGGAGGAGAGGAGAGAGAGACGCTGCCAAAGAGGGGGAGCACGGTGCTGATGGGGGGGCCTGTCTCTGTGTCCTGGTTCATTAATGCATCAGGTGGTTATTCCGTCATCGGTCAGTGACTTAGAGCAGCTGTTAAAGAAAGCTAAGTACCTTTTTTTGTAACCTCCTGGCTGTATATGCAGGAAGCAGACAGATATGACAGTATGTGGAGCACACACACACACACACACACACACAGGTCAGTTCAGGATCCAGTCACAGGGGGCGCTGCTGAGCTGTAGTCAGTGAAGAGACACAAAGTTAAATGTAATTGCGCAGAATCAGAATGATAATAATATAATTATAAAATGATATGATGATAATAAAAATGATCAAAAGATGGCTGCTCGCATGAAACAAAGCTCGTCAGCAGGGGGCGCTCTCTCTGTGGCTCCCTGCGCGGACACCACCGAAGAAGAGGCGGGCTCAGGCCGCGCCGGTGACGGAATCTTCCGCAGCAGCAACATGGCGGCCGTGCGCAGCTTACGGGTGTCGGTGAAACCGGACAGCGGCTCGGAGCGCTCGGAGTCGGACTCTGACTCCGACAGAGATGCCCGCGAAGCCGAGCCGATGGAGGTGGAGGAGGGAGAGCTGGAGGCGGAGGACGTGTCCGTGAACCGGTCCCTGAAGGCGCTGCTGCCGGTGAGTGTCCGGACCAGGCCGCGGCAGACCGGGGACTAGCGTGCGCGGCGGCCGGAGGAGAGGCGCGACGTGCCGGCCTGCGGGAAGTCGGACTCCCGGCGCTCTCTCCGGGTGGTGGTTTGCTCCGCGGCCGTTATGAGCCAACGGTTAACGAGTGTTCACCGCTTTTAACTCAAACTGATTTTAACGGAACGGATGTTCGTTGGCCCGTTGATTGTTTTTGTTTTTGTTTGTTATTTGAGGCACTTGTTGCCCCCTCACGTGCCCGGTCTGTGGAGCGAACGTTCAACCAAACTGCAGCCAGAAAACTGCAGATTTAAACATTTGACCGGAAAAATAACGGTGTAGCTGTAAAGTGATGGAAAAGGTTTAATGATTCTGATACAGACACAATCAGTGATCGGTTCGGCCTTATCGATAATCACCAGCCGATGATCTGTCTGTAGTTTCAGAGGCAGTGTTACATCCTCTGGTGTCATTTTCACATCAGCAGACAGCACTGATATCAGCTGTTTGACCTGAGAGTCTGTCGGAGTCTCTTTTAAATTTAGCGTCTGTTTAAATCAGCTTCAGTCTCTGCTGAGGATCCATGTCAGCCTGTGTTTGTGACATTCATCAGGTTTATCTCCTCCTCCTCCACAACAGGACCTGGAGATGTTCCTGACAGCAGTAAACCGCCGGCGTCCTCGCAGCTTTCACTGATGTTTCTGTGCTGTTGTGTTTTGGTTTGCAGGATACGAGCCGGCGATACGAGAACAAGGCTGGGGCGTTCATCACAGGGATGGACGTGAACTCCAAGGTACCACGGCCACACAGACTGTCCTCCCAACATCTCACCTCTACTGACAAGGACTTTGTCACTTCAGCCCGCAGAGGCTGAAAATGTCACGAGAAGCAAAGCAGATTAAAACTGAGATGTCAGGCGGATCATAGAAATCTGATTATTAAAGCCAAAAAACACTTTGTCTTCTCGTTCTTTCTCTGAAACGTTTGACTTTGAGGAGAAAGAGTCAGTTTAACTATTTTAACAGGTTAATTCCACTTCTGGCTCATAAATTCTGTTTATTAGCTGTTCAAACATCATAAGTTAGACACCTGTTCTTAGGATAATGTACAGGAAGAAGTCTTGATCTTGCTGAAGGAAGCTCATTATAATTTTTATTAGTCTTTGGTACCCGTATTAAATTAGGCAGGTTCACACTGGTTATTTTAACTTGAGCGCTCAGGAGAAAGTCTGATGTTCAGAATAACTTTTAAAACATAGAAAACGTTTCAGAAAATCAGTTTGTCTCCTGAACATTTGACTTTTTGTCAAAGTCATCCTCAGTGCAACACACAGTCACTGAGCTGAGAGGTGACACTGTGAAGGCACAGGAAGCGCTGTTTTAAAGGTGTGTGTGTGTTCATCAGGAAGCGATCGAGAGGAAGGAGAAGCGAGCGAGGCGTTTCCATTTCTGCGGGGAGAACAGCGTCGCTCAGAGGAACGTGTTCTTGGACAAAGAGGTGATGAAGAAAGGTGAGAGTAGCACAACACCACCCGACCTTTCACCTGCTCGTTGTGTTAGCGACGCCGCGCTGCTGAAAGAGACAAACGTTAATTTAGATGGTGAATGTGAGGAGGAAGTCGAACCTTTTATTACTAAAGGACGAAGCTAAGGCCTCATGTCGCTGCGTTTCTCGACTCACCCAGAAGTTTTCTCGGTTTGTGACCGAATTTCTTTAAAACTTCTTTAAAAACTTCTATCAAATTTGTACAGCAAACCATGCTTAACAAGAAGTAACCCGCCAAAATAAAAGCTGACAGCACACTGATTGTCAGCACATATTATTATGAACACCCTCCGTGCTGTGGGGGAGTCACACTGACTGTGTTGTTGAACCAAACGTCTTCTGTGGTGCTCAGCAATACCCAGACTGCGCCTGGAGGCCATCCACCTGACGGGCGTGGACGACATGAGCACGCAGGACGTCTTTGGGTATTTTAAGGAATATCCTCCAGCACACATTGAGTGGATCGACGACACATCCTGTGAGTGACACACACACACACAACAATAATACTAACGATGATAATAATAGTACCAATAATGATCGTAGTAAATGTTGTCGTACAGTTGTTTTGTATGAAGGTTTCTCAGAGTGAGATGACAACATGAAATTGAGAAAGCAGAATGTAAACAGGCTCAGAGGAAGCAGCTTTCTAACAGTCACTTCACAGCCTCCAGATCCTCTCACTGCTTCACACTGTTTAAGATTTGTGTTGTGAAGAGAAGCAAAGTCTGTTGCATTCACACAGATCAACTAATATGTTTTTTTATAAGCTGACTTATTGATCTGATGTGATGACGAACGTTTAACAGCAGAATCCTGAAAACTGACGTCAGATCAGCTGATTTATGAGAGAAAACATCTCACTCTGTTAGAGCAGGTGAACAGAAACGTAGTGGAGCATCTTCTCCTCTCACGCCGTCTTTGGTTGAGTCACCTGCGGCAGAAATCTAACCAGACGAGCGTCATCAGGTTTCTGTCTGGATCGATATCGCATATTGACAGAACGAAGAACAGAATCTGAAGCGTCATCATGTTTCACATTCACACACTCGAAATGCTTCAGAGGAACATCAGCGGGCTGATGTGACAGGACGATCAATAAAGAACAGATCAGATTTTGATCGGTTTTATTTTATCTGATATTGATCCACTAAAACATTCCCAATCAACTCGAGACGTCTCTGTAGTTTACGAGAAAAATCTAAAAAAAAAATAAAAAAAAACACAAGACAAGTGCCTGAAAGTCAAATCTGGTTGATAAAGTGTTGTTGAGCTCCTCCCGATCGTTTCCTAGGTAACGTGGTTTGGCTGGATGACAACACGTCCATCCGAGCGCTCGTCAACTGCAGCCGGATGCCGGACCCGGAGGCTGTTGCCACGGAGACGGATGGCAGGAGGCCGTCGGACGAACAGAGCAAAGGTCTGTGTGATAAAACACACTCGACAGCTTCTTTAAGCAGAAACACTTTGAAGCCATAAGAAACTGAAGCGTGTCGCACTGACAGGTCATCGGGGTCAAAGGTCAGACGATGAGGACGAGGAGGAGGGCGAGGTGGACGAGGATGACGAGGACACGGTGAAGAAGAGCGGCGAGGAGGCGAAGGACCGTGACGGAGAGGCAGAGCAGAAAAGCAAGACGGAGGACGGACAGGTAGAATTCACTCAAATAACTGATCAGGTCTATCGATCAGGTCTGAAACTGATCGAGTGTGTGTGTGTGTGTGTGTGTGTGTGTGTGTGTGTCAGGTGGACGACCTGTCGGGGGTGGAGAGAGAGTCTCTGCTGAGAAATGACCTGCGACCTGCCATCAAACCTTTCAAAGGAAACAAACTCTTCCTGCGCTTCGCCACACAAGGTGACACACACACACACACACACACACACACACACACACACACTCACTCACTCACTCACTCACTCACTCACTCTCCGTGTTTAATGAAGCTCTGCAGTCAGGCCCTCTTCGGATACCGGCTCAGACTAATACTCGGGTTGAGGTGATCATGTGACAGCACGAGAGCGAATCAAAGTTTGGCTGAAACTGTGGCGTGTTCTGATTGGTTGTTTTGTTCTCCAGATGATAAGAAGGAGCTGGGCGCCGCTCGCCGTAGCCGGTACTACATGAAGTACGGCAACCCGAACTACGGAGGCATGAGGGGAATCCTCAGCAACTCCTGGTGAGACTCGGGCGAGGAAAGATGACTCAAACGTCAAAGGTCAAAGTTCGTGGAGTGATGCGAGTGTGTCTGTGTCCTCAGGAAGAGAAGATATCACAACCGCAGGATCCAGCGAGACGTCATCAAGAGCAAGAAGCCTCTGATCGGAGACAGCATGGGACACACACCGCCATACACACACCGCCACTCCGGTACAGCACGCACATACACACACCGCCATACACACACCGCCACTCCGGTACAGCACGCACATACACACACCGCCACTCCGGTACAGCACGCACACACACACCGCCACTCCGGTACAGCACGCGCACACACACACCGCCACTCCGGTACAGCACGCACATACACACACCGCCATACACACACCGCCACTCCGGTACAGCACGCACATACACACACCGCCATACACACACCGCCACTCCGGTACAGCACGCACAC
>JAVQJZ010054962.1:0-10686 GCA_036025355.1 Leiopotherapon unicolor | reverse complement strand
GCGCGCCGTCTCTCCCCACCCCCAAATATTTATCACACAAACTCATTTTATTTTTTTACAATGCGATTCTGTTCCATATTGGGTTTGTGCCCTGTGCCCCCCCCCCCCCCCCCCCCCCCCCAGTGCGTTTCTGCATGTGTGTGTGCACATATATGTAAGACAGGGGGGGTCGGCTGTTGGAGTAATGAATGTTTTGGGGCCAGAGGAGTTAAGGGGGAGGTTTAAACCATACAGAGGTCAGACTGTAACAACACGAAGACGGCGAGCAGACGCAAACACAAATATACCAACAGAGGCGTAAACAGACTCAAGGAGGACACGCGTAATTTGTCGCACAAAGAAATGCGCCGTAGATGCATTTATCGCTCGCAGATGTAGACCTGTGAAAATTCACACCGCAGCCAGCATCCAGAGGAGGGAAAAGTTGGATGAGAGATGAAAAAGAAAACACCAGACGGGCTCAGTGCATCCAACTTCTGCAGGTAGTGGTAAGCAAAAACGGAGACTGTGAAAGCATTTCCTTCTGAGAGAGAAAATCAGGAGTGAAAGGAAGATTTCAAAACAGCGAGTAGAAGAAACGTGCATCAGCATATTGAACAGTTCACTGAGTCCTTTATACCACAGAGGTCCAGGCAGGATTGATAGCACCTTAACAAAAGCTTCAGAGTTGAAATTCGACGTCTGGGTTTTATATTCTGGGGATCAGTGTGTACGTGTGCTGGAGTGTGCAACTGCAAAACACTGATCAACCTGAGTCATAAAGTTTAAAAGACCGTCAGATGCTCGGTCAGATTCTGCTTTACAGATTCTCTGATTTGGTATTTTGCAATTACTCGCTTCACAATAAAACCCACCCTATGGATTTCCCACTCAGATGCTTTTAATGTGAGCGTGCAGCATCGGGAAGCGTTTGGTTTGCATTATCAGGAACTTCATGATACGGTTTACTGTAAACGGAGAGGCTGATATTAATTAGATGAAATTATAAACAGCAACAGTGAATCTTTTGTGCCTCAGTAAGCAGTTTGAGTCACACACACAAAAGAAAGGCGAACTCTGCCAGTAGCAATGAAAACCATGACAGAGAGACACAATATACAGAATACATATACACGTTGAACAGCTGTTGCTGAGAAAACATTGGTTTTGATCGTCCGCACTGACCGCCAGCATTAAAAAGTCAAACCTACAGTAAGCTGAGCCTTTGTCATGCGTCTGTGCCTGTATATTTTGTTGTGTCAGCGCTGTGTTCAAGACGTCACGCGGGAAAACGACGAGTCCTCGCCACAGAACGAAGCACTCGGCTCCTCCAGACCGCCTGCGCGTCCAGTAATTCCTGCAGCCGTGCTCTTGTTATTTCAGACAGGCTGCAGATTAGCCGAACCAGGAACACATGTGTCTGCGCGAGTCACTCCAAATCCACTCCCCAAAGTTTGTTACGCGGCCCACACTGTTATATATCAGGCGGTGGATTAAATGCTTACCGGTGAAAGTGCAGGAGCCCGTGAAGTTTGACTTCCTTCCCTAAAATAATTCAAGGCCCGCTGTGGTTTTGAGTGGCACGTAGAGCTGCTGAATGTCAGGCAGGTTTGTAAAACTCATTCATCTGCAGGCAGAAAGACTTAGAAACTGGAACACTTAAGAGTCATGTAAGTTGAATATTTAAGTTTTTTTTTTGTAACATCATATTTTTTTTTCTGTGCAGACTTTTTGGGAACCAATTCAACACTTTTAATAAACCAGAAAAGACTTGTTTATGTTTAAAAGGATTTCATTTCTAGCCAGTGTTTTTCTAAATTTAAGTGTTTGGACTTACAGCAGCATGACCACCTTCACTCATCACTTGGCGCCTCAGCATCCAGAGATAAATTCAAGTCAAATCTATTTTATTTATACAAATATCACAAATTGTCTCACTGGGTTTTACAGTCTGAACAGCACACCCTTTATCTTTGGAAAAGCTGATTTAAATAAAGTAAGAAACCTCAGTATTTCTTTCAGCTTGAGTGGTGGTTTTTATATGACCGGAGGTAACTTCTGTTTCTCCTCGTCTCATCACCGATTCAGAGAGCACTGTGTTTACATCGTTTCACCGGCTGTAATAGAAAACAGGGGTCGCGGTGAGCCGAGTGTTTACAGTGGAAACAACTTGGCTCTGATGTGTGTTACCGAAAAGGAGAAAACTTCAGAGTCTTTCTTGGAGTTGCCTTCTCAACAATCTGGACTGACACCAGAGACTTGTAGGAGAAAACACAAGTTTTTGCAACGTGGTGTCTTTGTAGCCCTCACTTGTTCTTATATTTTTGAGGAGGGGCTATAATCACTGAAGTTTTTGTGTTTTTGAAAAATATGTTGCTCGATTTACAGTTTGCTGTATTAAAATCAGTATCAAGTATAGTTCTGAGTCCAGCCTTTATTTCTTCACATCTTTGCGTGTAGTTGTTGAAGGTGCGTTCACCACCTCTTTGGCTCTCGTGGGCTCAGACTTGTATTCCCACTGGACAAGATGACGCACTTGTCTGTCTTAGAAAAGGCGGCGCTCTGTATCCTTTTACACGCCAAACCACTCTCAATAATGTCAGCCAAGGCGCTTTAAGCACAATGACTTTGAATAGCACCTGATGGACCAAGGACCACCCGTAACATCTCAGCACACACACACACACTCCAGGTGCTTTCCGCCTTGTTGAAGGTGGCGTATAAGATCCACGCTCTGCTGTAAAGCGTCTTGGATTAATTGTTACCAAATGTGCGTCCTCTTAAATGAGGTTTGGACTCTTTGCGCAGCTAAACATGCTGCAGTCAGCTGTTTGTTCATGGTTTCACTGAAGCAGTTCTGTGTGTCAGCCTTGTTGTGGGCCCTTCACGGTGATAAGTTAGTGAGTGTGTTTTCCCTGAGCGCACGTTATGTTGGATTATCCAGTGTCTGTGTGTGTGTTAATATGTCTAATTCCTGGATACATACAAGTGAATCCTGCACAAAAAACATTTCTAGGTGCAGGTAAAGGGCGTATGCCTTATGTGGTGGTTTCATATTCATAGCTACTTGTTATGGAGGTTTTAATCCTGCTGCCAGTGTTTTCTCTGTTTCTTTAGCTCAGCTGCATTTTGGACAGGTCCGATTCTTCTCCAATCTTTTTTTGGACCAAGTCTGCCTTTACTGGCTGCGTCTCTTTCAGATCGGTTGTCTTTAGAAAAACACAACGTTCATGCACGACAGGTTCAGGCAGGTTTTCAGTGATCTGAAGATTTGAACCCAAACTCAAACTGAGGTGATGACATGCAGCTTTAGTTTGAGGCTGTTTGCATCCATATCAGGTGAACAGTCGATACCTGATACTTGTCTTTTTGCAAAAACATCACATTGTTTTCATTTCATACTAATTTTAAATAGAAAGTAATTGTGCAAGTTGAACACGGTTGCAGCATCAGCACCTCTTCGGCTTTTTGCCCCCCACTCGAGCCGAGCTTTGTCCCGGGTCTGTCTGACGGTGAAGGTCACCTGACATGTACGAACTTGGACTAGCTCTGTTGACCGGCTTTAGTCTCTGCACTAAGCCTCCCCTTTCTAATCTTTCCCCGCAGCAGTAACCTATCTAATCTATCTAATTCTTACGTTTGGAAACAGCAGCCGGTTTAAAGCCAGAAAATAATGGCCCCACATTTTGACCTAATTACTTTTATCTTGTGTGAAACTTTTGGTTTGTTGTTGTTGCTCACTTTATTTTCTCACATAAGAGGGCATCTTACAGGATAGGCGAGAGTCACTTTTTTCTTCCTGTTTGTCATGAAACAACCAAAACCAACAATGTGCACAATACTTCTCTTACTTTCCTACAGAAATCTTTAAAGGTGGCTCACAAATGCTGCAGACTAACACAGTGTTTAGCTGTCCTGTCTGCAGCTTTACTGTTCTGGTAAAGCTGCGTTGTTTTCATTGAAACAACTGAAAAAAAAAACACAGTTCAGTAGGAGACAATTAGAAACTAGCTGGTAAAAAAGTGCAGCATTCAGGAGCTAAACAGCCAAATAGAGACCAAAAAAAGAGCTAAAAGAGATTATTGCATTATTTTGCCGGATGTGAAAATAAGAAACTAGTTTGCTCAATCTTCTTAAAAGCTGATGAGATGTCAGCTGCAGTTTTAAAACGGTTTGTTTACATTGGAGACTTGACACACCTACATTTTGAAATAATGAAAAGAAAGTAGTTAAGGTTTTACTAAACTTACAGACATTAAATATAAGAGTCTTTACATTTTGGCAGCAGTCAGACTGACGTAGGAGTGTTGGAACTTGCATCCTCTTTTCTTTCTTTCTACCAGACGACAAAAAGGGGCCCCCATCTTGAATTTCCTCCTTCAGTTGTTTTGACTTACACCGAGGGCCAATCTAGCTAAAACTGTGACTGTGGCGCTTACACACACACACACACACACACACACACACACACACACACACACACAGGCCTTAGTTGAGTTTTCGCTGCTAATCACTCTCATATGTGCAGGGGCCACCAGAAGGCGTGTTGTTTTATCTCACGTCATCATCGTAGTGTACGGCATACATGTGTTGCCGGTTAACACAGAGTGGAAGGTAAAAGTCTCGGAGCATTAGAAAAGACAGGCCTGTCTACGAACGTGCAAATTGATTTTGTGTGTGTGTCGTAGATGCTTGTGCACATGCATGAATGTGTGTGTGTGTGTGTAGTCAGCCGAGTCAGAACGTCACCTTCAGCTTTAAGACTCGAGTGGATTAAGAGCTTAGAGACACACTCCTCCAAAGCTTTAGACACAAACCTCCTTCATTCCCTTCACAGGATTGGAGTGTTTTAATCTCTAATTTATTCTTCTCTGTGCCACCTCACCAATAATGCTTATTGCTAATTAAAGACATCAGCTTGATTGGGTAAGGTATCGAGCTTTATCTTCTGGTTAATTGTACCCAAAAATGCCACCCACGAATGTGTGTGCAGCTGCATACGAACAACTTTATTAATCCCGAAGGAAGTTGCTTTACCAGAGTACAGGAATACAGTAAAAATAAGAAGAAATAATAATAAAATTGTTTATATGTCTATGTTAGGAGCATGGAAAGATAAATGCATCCTTAAGTAAACCTGAAGGGCTAAACTTCTAAATATTAAGACCAAACATGACAAGGTTTGTCATCTATTTGCCAAGCTGCCCTGATTGTTGGTCCTGATGAGAAAACCACACTTCATGGTTGTACTCCTCTTAATCTGACCTTGTTGTGAAGATTTTGTTATTGATTGGTGCCACAGATGTTAGGGAAGGTGCAGGGCAAAGGAAAGTTGGGACCCAAGAGTGCAGACGAGGTCAGCAGCGTAGATGGAAAGACTCTTTGTTCAGGAATACAGGGGACGGGAACAAACAGGCAGAAACACAGGGGCTAGCTACATTACACAGACACACACAAGGGCTGGTGAAATTCACAGACAACACAGCCAAGAACCAAGGCAACAGACCGTTATATATACACTGAGAGGGGCAGGGGAGTGGAAACAGGTGAGGAGCCTAACAGGGGACAGGTGAAACTAATTGGGGCAGAGCAGGTTAATCAGAGGAGGGAAACACAAGGGCAGGAAGTCAAGTGACAGACGTGAGGAGAGAAGCGGATTCAAAATAAAACAGGAAGTGAGCAAACTGGAAAAGATGAACTCAGAGAGATCAGAAACAAGTACAATAACAGGGAGGACACGAGGAACACGAGGAACAAGGACAAGGCAGAATAACACAAACATAATGCTCAGCAGACAGGTCTATGTAAGGCGATCAGACAAAAATAAACAAGTGTGTGGCCCTTAGTGTGTGTGTGTGTGTGTATGTGTGCCTGCCTCGATCTTGACCCCAATCTGAGATTCGCCTTTAATCCCAGAGTCATTTTAGTTACGGATTCCCAAGAACTTTGGATCGATAAGGAGACGTGAGGTAACGGAGGGGAAAGAGAAGAGAGGAGGGTGAAGGAAAGTGAAAGAAGAAACAGGTAGACATGAAAAAAACTGACAAATAACAAGAGTGGAGTGGAAATTAAAATCCAAGAGCAAGAAACTGAACTGCTTTGACAGAAAGGAAGACAACCAAAGCAGGAGTAGATGATTATATCTGCTTATCATGATTATCTTATCTTTGTATTTGGTGCTCTGTTCGCTTTCTTGCTTATCATCAATTCTTACAAGGCAGATGCTGCACAGTTTGGACAAATGTCTCCTTTATACTGTGTGAGCTGTGTGTGCAGGAGTCACTGTGCAGAAGCCGCCTGTGTGACAGTACAATGTGCTGTGCAGTAAATACCCTTAAAGATCCCTATCATCCCTGTGTTTGGTGTCTTTATGCCAGCTTGAGACAGACATTGATTCTAATGGGATCAGGCAGTCGTTAATAAGTGTTGTGCCCAGTGTGTGTGTGTGTGTGTGTGTGTCAGGACGTCTGTGCCCGGCTTAAGACCTGCAGGATCGTTCCTGATCCTGCTGTATATATCTCCTCCGACAAATTGAGCCGCTCGAGGACACTTTGTGTTGGGTTGGGCTTTGGTGGCATCTTATCAAATGTGAATCTGATATTAAAACCACTTACGTAAACTGATTCCTCTTAAATCACCTCAACGAATCCATTCTGGTTTGTAAATGGTTTGTAACCATTTCAAGTGGCTTTATGTACACTTGGAAGCAAGATCATAGTTTCATTGGAGTTTTTTAAGGTTTGTGCCAGTAAATTTCATTTCAAGGTTTCTTAAATTCATCAATAAGAGACATTTCTGGGAAACACTTTTCTGACTGATCGATCCAATTCATCACACACAAGCTGAATTAGAGAGACTGAAGAACATCTTCCTCTTCTTTTTTGTCTGGGTTAGATATAAAAGTCCGCCTTAAATATAAATGTTGTTTTTGCTGCCATCAATCCAACCTGTTTTGACTTTGTCAGGAGCATCCTGACTTAATTTATTAATCCAATGTCATTCTTCCTCATTCAAACAAAGATGAGGAATGAAACTCAACTTAACATGTACAACTTTTTAGAGATTCTCCAGTTTTCATTTTTCACCCAAATAGAAACAAGTCATTAACAACATCACACAAAATTAAAAATGGATTTCATACTTTCTGTAACACTTTCCTTCCATTAAAAAATATCCTGAGTGCATCAAACCACGACTCATTCAGGACTTTATGCAGACCTCTAATGGGCACCTTTATGCAGCGTTTTCTTGTAACCCGATCTTAACATTTAGAAAATGTCACCTCCCTGGTCAAGTAGAAACTGTCCTTTTTCAAAGGCCAACGGGACTCGTGAGACCGAACCTGTCCCTGTTTGGCCTCTCTGCCTCTCTGTTTCGCGGAGGGATTCTGGCAACAGCCGAGCGATCCGCTGTGCCAGGGACAAGAAGGCTGTGTGTCCTTTCCCAAAACGCCTCAAAGCCGGAACGAAATGGGACAAGTCCCCCGAGAATTCAGATAAAGACCGTAGGAAAAGTGTTGCAAAAGGAAAGAATGAGGGAACATGGCGATGGAGAGATACAGCGTGAGTGTGTGTGTACATGTAACACGCAGGAATGAAAACACTGGATAACTTATGACTGCAGGTTGGGAAGATTTCAGTCAGTTTTGGAGTACCTGTGCCAGGCTTCCAAGCTTTTCCAGGTCAGGGGTTCAGGGGGAGGCTACACCTGAATGCATCTCTCCTGCTGTGGTCTGGAACATTCCTCCGGGCTTCAGTAACGACCTCCTAATGGCACTAATGAGCCACCACAGAGGAGCCCTGCTCCACATGGGTCTGCTGGAAAAGAGAGAGGAGGAGGGAGGGCAACAGGGTGGGAGGGAGGAGAAAGGTAAACATAGAAATTGGGAGAACGATGGAGTTAGATCTGGATGAGTGAAATGGAGAAGGATGGGAGTGAGGGATTTGTGGGAAGAGGGGAGGAGGTAAACAAAGGAAAGGAAAATGTTGAGAGAAGAGACAATGTTGGAAGGAAGCAGCCAAAAAGAATGATGTTCACTTTGGATTAATCTGTGATATGTGATTTACGCCTAATGTCAACTTTCAGTCTCAGCGCAAAAGACGTCTCGTAGAAAGATGGAAAGTCGGGATGTGGAGGTTGGAGTGGTGGATGATAAACAGCACATCTGACTTTCAAATGGGAAACTGCAGTTTGAGTTCATTGTAGAGTTAATGTTTCATCTTCAACATGATCTCACTCTAACTTTCACAGTTTTAGCTGCCTAACCTCAACCACAGATTTCCATAATCAGGATCTTTTCCCACTTTGATGATGTTGCAGAAAGAAACACAAGAACACACTGAATGTTCAATGTATGTTTAGTTTATTTTCATAAATTTAACAGGCTGATTGTAATTTCATCTCCTCTCATCTTGCCCTTTCCACCCTCTCTTGTTTTGTCTTGATGCTGTTGTGTGTGGAGGTGAGTTATCCATGGGCGAGCTCCAGGATCCCTTCCTCGTCAGCATCCACCTCATCGCCGACCCCGGCCAGGGCCAGTTCCTGCAGCGTGCTGCCGATGTCGTGCTGGCGTGGGTTCACCCTGAGCTGCAGCTCTTCCGAGTCTCCGAGCGGGCCTCCGTCTCCCAGCGGCCTCGGCCCAAGCACCATCAGAACGGCAGCCCGGCAGCGGCCTGCCAGCCGGCCCTGGCAGTCATCCTCTTTCTCCAGGAGGCGTACGGCGGCGAGGAGCAGATACTGATGCTGCAACACACTCTGCAGAGGCCGCCCTGGCGCTACCACCACACTGAAAAAGTCAGCAACGGCCGGCGGATGCTTCCGCTGACACCCTGCAGTCAGGACTTCTTCACGCTGTCTCCCGGCACGCCGCTGTGGGCCGTGCGACAGGTCCATTACGGGAAAGAAATTGTGCGATTTACTGTTTACTGCCGACATGAAAATTACGTTGACATGGTTCGGCTTTACAAGCTGCTGCTGCAGCGGAGGGTGGCTCAGAAGAAGGAGGACTTCTGCTTCTTTGTGGTGTACTCCAACCCGGATATGGAAATCCAGCTGTCGTTTAAGAGGCTCCCGCGCGGTCAGAGCCCCGTGGTGCTGGAGTCAGCCGTGATGGAGGTGAGGGTGCGAGATGTGGGGGCGCTGGTGCCTCTGCTGCCACACCCCTGCAGCCCGATCAGCGAGGTCCGCTGGCAGACAGAAGACTACGACGGGAACAAGATCCTACTGCAGGTGAGAGACTTTTTTTTTCTACCTGTGCCAAATAAATCATTCAGTATTCAGAATTTTTGAAGGATGCTCAAATAAAATATGTGTGTAGTAAGTGTGTAGTTTTTAATGAATAGAATGAAAAATGTTAAATACAAGCTTTATTCTCAGTGAAACTACTCTGACCACCAAGTTGCAGGACAAAGCTACTACAGAGAGAAGAACAAAGTCGCTTGCTTTGTCTATGATCTGTATTCATAATCGTGCACAAGAAAAACAGAAAGAAAAATCAGCGTTTTGGGTGAAAGAACATGAGAAGCAGAGAGAGAAAATGTCTCCGAGAGGGATGTAAAACAGATTGAGTCGCCAAAAATAACAAACTCAAACAGCAGACAAAGCAGCATTGAGTCTCTCTAAATTGACCCCCCCCCCCACCCACACACACACACACACACACTTTAATCCATCTAACCATGAACATATCCATCATCATCATCCAACCTTCGCCCAGACTGTAAAACGACTGCATGTACACATCTAACTGTTTCAGAGAGATGACACAAAGATGTATGCCTGTAGAAAATGTGTGTGGAGGAACACCCACACACTCAAGCACACACACACACACAAATGGTCCTTGTTTGGAGGGTATCGGTTTCAGAGGGGATATCTGTCCAGGCGGTGGCAGATAAGTAGTTTCGAAAGTTCAAGCCGATTAAGCGGCAGTCCATTACTGGGATTGGAACAGCACTGAGGGAAACAATAAGCTAATCTGTCATGACAAAGGACCATATGCATGATGCTTAACTGCCACCTGCCCTGAAGTCATGTGGTCCTGAAACACACTGCTCTATGTTCATGTCCAATGTCGAGTTTTATCAGTAAGGATATTTCTGAAATGTCAAATGAAACCATTTAAAATATGTGTTGCAGAGTCTGAAATTCAACATATTCTTTTAATGAGATCCTCAATAGTAAAGTGTGACATGCTTTGTTTTTTATCAGACTTCAGTTTCGCTTTTAGCTTCAGCTCAACTTTAGGGCTGCACATGATCATGATGATGAGGCGCACAGGCTTGCATCTCGATTTTTAAATCAAATAAACAGATGTTTGCTGACACATTTATCAACCAGCTGAGAGAGTTTCATGTCCATAAAAGCCTCAGAGGTGCTCCAGTTGTTACCTAACAATGTCTGTACAGGATTCTAATGGGACTTTGAATCTCAGCTGTGTGTCTCAAATGAGTCAAACTTTGTAATGCTGCTATCGACAGGGTCTCTAACTGCAACCACAGAAAATACTATTTCACTGTTCTGGTCTTTTATGGAGTCTAGGGTTGCAGGTAATGACTATTTTCATGAATGATTAATCTGCCCATCATTTTCTTGATCCGTCTCCATGTCAGAAAATATATTAAATGGCTTGTTTCGTCCAACCAACGATCCAAAACCCAAATATACTCAGTGAACTATCACATATGACAAAACAACAGCAAATCCTGA
>JAVQJZ010054933.1:0-11214 GCA_036025355.1 Leiopotherapon unicolor | reverse complement strand
GTTGTTTGTCTTCTATGTGGCCCTGCGACTGACTGGCGACCAGTCCAGGGTGTAACCCTGCCTTCGCCCTAAGAGAGCTGGGATAGGCTCCAGCACCCCGTGACCCTGAGTGCAGGATGAAACGGGTTAGAAAATGGATGGATGGATGGATGGTTAGTATACTTCATAGTGGCCATCATTTAACACACACACACACACACACACACACACTGATGCATGTCTGTGCTTGGCAGTGTTCCTACATACAAATGGAGCACAAAGAACAAGGAAACACAAAGTACTCAAAGCACTATGTGACATAAAAAAGGGTTCTTACATCAGAACGTGGCTTACACACATCTTTTCTTTCATGCTTTACATTTGCTGCAGTATATCTGTGTGGACGGACTCCACCGCTGTACATTACATCACATTTATCTACCGCCCTCTCTTTCCCCCTCTCAAATTCAAAATGATTGAGCTGTTGAAATCTTATTTCTACTGCTCTGTTTGGTCATTTATATTGACGATCGGACATCTTGCACGTCCATCACTGGCCTAGCTTTTCCCTCAGCCTTAGTGGTGAGGACATTAATAAACACACGGCATCTTTATAGTATAACTAATATACTGTTGGTATCACCTTCTAATATATCTTAGTCATCAGCAGAGAACAGATGGGTGATGTGAGCCCATCCCTCATGAGTGGACGCTTTCCACAGATTGCTCTTCAGCTCTACCTTTAAAGATCAATGTATCGTGTACATTTCAAAATATATTCTCTCCAGGCCAGCTATATATTTAGACCACAGGAGATGCTGTCAGCAGAATGAAGCACCCTTGCGGTAACAGCAGCGATTGTAAATGAGTAATAAAAGACGGACAGAGACACATTCGAGATTTTTTATTCTGCGATACATTTAGGCCGTTTATCTCAACATAAGCGTGATATTTTTTTTAGCATTTAAACTGGACACTTCTCACTGCAAAGGCTGTTATTGCAGGGCACGCTCACAACACTTGGGAGTCATTTGAAGGAACCAAGGAGCAGACTCTTTGCCCGGGGATGTTGGCCTGGGTCTGTCATGTTTGTGGAGATAGACTCGAGCATGAGTACTGGGGACATATGCTCTGCCCAGTTCAACCATATGCCCGTTCTGCTGCCGCTGTTTCCCAACAAAACTGCATCGCTTTAGCACAACAAGTCTGCGTCTGGCTTGCCTAGTTTTTTTTTCGAGTGGTATTAATGCGGACAGTCACTGCATTTGAAGCAGAGCATGGGAGGCAGAGGTTAAAGGAAAACTTCATTTTAAATCTGAATAAACATTGTTCTAGTCTAATGGTTTTAAACAGTCACGATCCACAAGCGCAGGCCATTTCCTCTGGAGACCGCAGCATAGAGACATACATTGGGCTAGAGAGAGCTCATATTCTGTCACTGCCACTGGATTCCTCACAGCCTTGTTGCCTCACCAACTTCTTGCTTGAGACATCCAGTCCTACTGAGCATCATATGACAGTAGCTTCCAGCTGTGAATCACAAACTGTCCCGATATCCCAGTGAAATCTCACCGCTGCTAACACACAGTGTCCTAGCAGTTGTTCCATTATTCAGTGTCTCCTATTCAGCTTCAGCATTTGTCTCCAGACAACCTGTCAGGAGAGTCTGCCTCTCTGCTGCTCAGCATAAGGGCTGAGAACGGCGCATAAATCCTGTTACGGGGCAGAATTTGTCACTAAAACGCAATAATCTTGTAAATTTAAATATGCACATCCAGCCTTGTGGACAATTGGAAACCCTCGTGCAATACGTATACCAGTGTAAGTTCACGTAGCGTAAACCTCTGAGCCTTTGTGGCGCAGACGTGGATACACTCTCACTCTATTTGAGCCCATTGAGCCCTCGCCCTGGCAGCCTCCAAATGCTTTACATGGAAGACTGAATATTTTCCATCTCAATGGTACACATTCACATCCCATATCATGTAAAGCTGTTTTCTATCAAATGCAACCCTGAAATTGAGTATGCATGAGCACTGCATGGACTGCCAAACACTTGGCAGAAAATCCCTTTCATATTCTGAGGGGGATGCTATTCTCTGAGTGTCCCATGGCTGTGTGCACAAATGCCCACCCCTGTTTTTTTTTTTGCTGCCGGATGCAGTGCCAGGGGTATTGCTCTTTCAGGGTGCGGGGGCCGTGTGGGCCAGTAGGGGGCACTGTGACTTTGTGGCAGCCCCGCGTGCCTGTTGATTTCCTCCTGCAGTGGCTGAGTGAAGTGGCCTCGGCTACATTATATCTGTCTTCTCTCAGGAGCTTTCACGGCTGCGAGAAAATCACTGTGTTTGCTGATGATAATGCAATTAATTAAAGAGCCAATCATTTTAGCCTGGCACGTCTGAATTTGAATGGAAGTTGTGACATATTGCTGTGTGTTGTACATGCTGACGCCAGGCTGTGTCTCTGCTCATCATCAACAAACTTATTTTGTTTTTTTGGTTTTTTTTTTGTGAGTGACCACCATAATGCAAATCGTGTTCTCTTATTAATTTTGATATTCAAGGTGCCGCATACCGAGGCGAGGAAGGGGGGGAGGGGGACAAACAAAGGCACAAAACAAGTGCCTATTGTCTTTCTGCGAGCTACTTTTAAATTTAACTCTATTCTGTCCTCTTTGAGTGTATTGGTGAGGCTTAACATATGTCTCCGTGTGTGTGCCGTAGCCGGGGGCAGCTCTGTAGATGAGATCCCGTTCCCTTGCCAGATAAAGGCCTCTGCTGCCATTAGCATGGCGGTGGAGTTAGGAGGTCGCTCACACAATGCACCCGCTTGCCAGAAGGGGACTAAGGCAAAAAGGGAGAAGATGGACAAGGAGGAGGAAGCTCAGAGAGGAAGGCAGGGACTAACCAGCGTCCAAAGCTTTACCGGCAGGCTGAGGGAAAGAGTGAAGACAGTTTGGTCCCAGATCTCCTGTAATGCCTCCTCTACCGCGCTCTCTGTGCTCCTGTACAAGATGGATAGCATGACAACGGTGGGGTAAAAGGGAGGCGGTGTAAAGCATGTGTACACATTACAGGGAGTGTGTGTGTGTGTGTGTGTGTGTGTGTGTGTGTTGACAGGGTCTTTTCGAGGGAGGAGGGCACTGGCGTGAGATCCAGTGTGTGAACATTATCACACGGCTTTCTGGTGAAGCTGCAGTGCTTCTCTGATGTCAGGAGAGACAGAGAGAGAA
The DNA here is from genome assembly GCA_036025355.1 of Leiopotherapon unicolor. Lineage (NCBI taxonomy): Eukaryota > Metazoa > Chordata > Actinopteri > Centrarchiformes > Terapontidae > Leiopotherapon > Leiopotherapon unicolor. Next base: position 8,003 of record JAVQJZ010054933.1, on the reverse strand, counting down.
AGAGATAATCAGACAGCGAGAGAGAGAGAGAGAGAGAGAGAGAGAGAGAAGGGAGGAGTATTAATACCGTCAGCAGGAAATGCTGCTGGGGCTTTTCTATTTTTCTTGCCTTCCAGCTAGCGGAAAGGGGGGGAAAAATCATGTAAGGTACTCTTGCACAGCCTAAAATATGAACTTGTGTGTGTGCGTGATTTTTCTTTCACTCCGTCCACAGGGATCTGATTCGCTCTCCACTGAAGCAAAGTGCAGGCTGTTTGTAAACCACGCAGTCAAATCTCCAGACGGACCCTGCTGCAATGTAAAACTGTATAATGTATCTGTGATTCACTGATTATGCGCAAGCTAAAAATACACACTGTTGCTCTCTGTGTTGCATTTACTCGAGAAAAAAAAAGATCATTTGCTTTTGAGAACGGCAAGCAAGCCGACTGCTCGGGATGTGCGGCGTCTGTGGGCAGATTAGTGGAGGAGCATGGAGTCTTTGTGGGAGCGTGCTCAACACCAGCTACTTTTCTGATGTTTTGGTTGCGATTTGTGGTCCGTCAATCAGGGATCATGGCGCTTGTTGTCCTGGCAACTCCACCATCAGCTCATTTGAACCAAGTCTGTGAGAGGCGTTTCTGAGAGGCACTTTCCATCAGCTGTGAGTATTGACAGCTTGAGCAAAAATAGGCTTTGAGACAAGACGTGAAGGTCCCCTATAGCAAAAAAAAAAAAGAATAAAATAAAAAATATATATGTATAAATGTATATGTGTATGTATACACACACACATACACACACACACACACACACACATATATATATCCGGTCTTGTCACAGACATCAGGCTGATGAAACACGAAGGCCACCTGGGACCATCTCACCCTGTGACTTCAATTTGCTGAGCCCCCCCTCTCCTCAGTTTCTGCTGCGACGTCAAACCTTTCCTGTCTCACTCTGCATGTACGTCATTTACAGCCGCAGAAACCGTGACAAGATTTGGTGGGTGCGTAGTTTTTGCATTATAGTTCTGAGTCCCAAGTATGATTGTATGATTTTGCTCTAACATAGGCCTGTTTGGCTGCTTAGATTTCACACTTAAAGCAGACAAGCCAGACGGGAGGTTAGATTTATGCTGCGTTGTATTTTCAAACATCTTCCGCTTTTTTTTTTTTTTTTTTTTACAAGAGAAAGGCCTTTAAGGTGAGCACTAGCCAATGTTTGGTGAACACAACACTATCTAAAATAACAGCCAGCAGGAGTGCAAATCTAATAAAAAGCTGGACCGAGTTGCTAACGTTCCCCTGAACTGATACAGCAGCATCCAGGACCAGCCTCCACACAGAGGGAAACATCAAACATCACCTGTAATGTCACGGAGTGTGAAATGCTCCTTGGCCTCCGTATTAACACCTGGTTCGGTGGTTACCTTACGCTCACGCTCTTGTATTTTTAGTCATGGAAAGGCTTGAAGAAAGACACCACTTTTCTTTGGCACTTGCAGGTAACAATCTGTCTCAGTTCTGATCCGACTGCTACAGAGGCACAAATCCTAAAACCATTTTCTTTGCATAATTCATCATAATAAAAGCAATATATTTTTGCATTTCAATGACATTTATTTTTGTTTTAGAGGGAAATTAGGCAGACTTATATGTTTATGTTCATTTCTTATTTCCTCTGGCAGTTCTGGTAATTTGCTTGCTGTCTTAGCACGCTGCTGCAGAATGAATTCAGGGGGAAAAAAAAACAACAACTGTGAAATGTGCTGGTGGTTATTGTGGTAGGGGGAGGCTAATGGGAAATCTTCAGTTTCAAGGCTCAGTGTGTGTATCGCTGCCCGCACTCATAAATACAAGCATCAACAAAAGTGCGTGTGATTGGGAGTAAGTATAAATGTACAGATGTAGCAATTGTGTTCACAATGTGAGTTTGCAAAGCTACATTTTGGCTTCATGGCCTCAAGATAATAGGGCTGTTAAAAAAAAAGAAAAGCTTTCTCTTCAGCTCAGCTGTAATAGTTTCTTGTGAATGGTTAAGGCTGAGATGAGTAAAATTCAGAAAATAATTGTTGCCTGGAATATAAAGGCTTAAAACGGGACGACAACGGCCACTGCTCCATAATGACAGAATGAACTGAATCTGTGATCGTATGAAGAAAACAGTCACGCCACAATTTCCACAGCTCAGTTTACATCAGAGGTAAAGTTGATCATTGTAGAGCTGTACAGTGTATGAAATAAATTCTCAGCAGTGTTGTATCTATAAATTAGTAAATGAAAATCTTCTGTGACAAATGCAATGACGAGGTTGTGACCACATCCATCCTGCACATCGTGGTATGTTAGCATACGTGTGGAGAACAGCAAAGTAGTTTCTTTTCAGCTCACAGTTGACAGATCCATTCATGTAGCTGTAGTAACAAGCCAATTACTTTGTGTAGTTTCTTGCTTCCCCCCCCCCCTTCCACAGAGACTATATGGTTTGCTGCTTCCCAACTGATCGGAAAATGGAAAAGCTGTTCATCACAGTTGTTCAAAACTTCACAGTTTTTCCCGAGGTTGATATCTGGCAACCTACAGGAATAAACATGCGAGTCTGCTGTGAGTCTGTTTGCGTTCACCAACCCCCACCCCCGTTAGCGGTAAACTCTCAAACAGTTAACGCAGCAAGCATGCACAAATATGTGCTTCGCTCTTGATTAAATAGGACTCATTTACTCATTTGTTTACATTTCTCTGTAACTCAAACAGAAAAAGATCCGCTCCAAGATTTTGCACTGTTCTATCAGCTTATATAACTGACATTTCAGCAAAGAGAAAAAAAAACGTAATGAAAAGGAGCAGCGCTGTTTCCACGCTACAACCTCAACAAGCGGCTGCGTGTGTGGATTTGCACGTGTGAAAATTCTGATCAAACAACATCATGCCTTTTAGTTCAGACTTGTAAATATACAGCAGGTCTCTTTGGTTCCTTTGCAATTATTTGATCAGAGCATGACTTCTGCTCCAGGAACTGTTAAAGGGTTCGGTGCACTCGTAATGAACTAGCCGCGCTGGGGACCGCCTCATTCGCTGCATGAAGGACAGTCCTGGATGGGTCCCACAGAAGATTTCTGGGAAACGACGGTGCTCTGCTCTTTAGGTGAGGAGTATCAGTATCAGTGAAGATCAGTTTAATAGTTGTTATATTTCATATAAACCTTGTAAAACTGAAAAACTGTCCAAATAAAGCATGAATCTGACCTTTGTGTCATTAAACATAAAGCTGCCAAAGTCAGGCGTTGAAGTTTTTGCACTGACATGAAGCTATCGTAGCAAACTAAACAACCATACAAACACATATGAACTCATGTGAGGGTGTGACAGATAAATATATAGACAAATATTGCAGGGGCACATGTTCCATTGTGTGTGTGTTTTTTTTTCTCATGCATGCAGCCCCATTGGTACGATGACTTTCTGAGATAACCGTACAGCCACACAGCCTGTGTCGATATGTGTGCCTGCAATTCACCTGAAAATCTCAGCAGAATTCACTAACTTAGTGTGAGTGCCACTGCTTTACTTTTCTGCACCAGGGAAATTGCTGTTGAAATGCTCAACTTGGCAGCTCCAGCTTGTATCTTTTACCTTTGCAAAACCAGTGGCAGAGATGGCATGTAATTTTCCCCATGATGACAGCTGGAGTGACTTCAAGTCTCCTTTTGGACAAAACAATTTTCTATAATGAAGAAAACTGGGCACCTCGCTAATGTAGTAGCTCTCCAAAGAGACCGCCCTGGTGGGGTGGTGCGATGCCTTGAGTAGACCCCTCTAAATGACTTAAGAAGTGGCTCCATTATAGATCTATACGTCAATGCAACCCCAGCTCAGCCTTTGACAAACACAAATTGGCAAGCCATTTGGCGGCCCCTTTTCCCTCATTACATATGTATTTATTTCAGCAGCTTCTCTTTTCATGCTGTCTGCTCCTGTCAGAGGCTGTGCATTGGTGTGCATCAATAACAGGAACATTTCTGACTTGGTGCTGATAGCAACACGGCAAGCAGAGGGAGAAAGAGACAGACAGACAGACAGAGAGAGAGAGAGAGAGAAAGAGAGAGAGAGAGAGAGATGCGGACAGAGAGGAAAGAGCCATGGAAGAGACAGATGGAGAGAGACAGAGACAGAGGGACACGAGGAGCAGTCAAGATAATGTGATTTGTTAGCGAAGGAGGATTTCTCTTCAAACAGCTCTCAGCAGTTTTGAATTCTTAAAAAACTGAACTGTGGAGGAAATCCAGCACATTTAGCCTTTTCCAGAGAAATAAAACCTGGCTAACCGGCTAGCGTGCTGAATGTCTATGTCTCGCACACAATGCTGTCAGCTCAGCATTGTTTCTCAGCCTTACTGTCTATTACGCGTCCTGCTTGTATGAGAAAGCAATACCCATGTTTACCCATGTTTCTCAGTGGATTAGCATGTTTATAACTCCCCTGCTCTGTAGCCTTGCCCATGTGGTGGAAAGCCAATTTCAGGGGTTTACACATGAACACACAAAGTCAAAGACACAGATTCGCAATATAAATGACAATGACAACATATACAGTGCAACTGAAAGGGAAGCATTTTCACAAAAACAACCAAAAAGAAAATGAAATATAACCATCATTTGCTAATTGAATTGCTCAAATCAGAGGGCATCATTGTACTGACTGTAAAAAGAGCAGTTGCTAATATTATACTATATTATAAACTACATTTCCTGCTATGGCTCTAATTGGATCCGTATGTCCCAGTGCGGACACATTTGGTGAGGAGATGGATCTGTTTCACTAGGTAAGCTATAGGCTGCGAGCGACAGCGCTATCAAAGTTACAAATAGCCATGATGAGGCAAAAGAGTTGGAGAAAGTTTGATTTATAAGGAGGCAGGTGTTTGCTCCTAACATTACAGAGCAGTAAGTCTTGCCGCAATGCTGATTTCATTTATTTGACTAAATGAATAAGAAGCAGCTCTAACTGGCTCACAGGCAGCTGATTGATACACTAAAGCACAACGTGTGTGTGTGTGTGTGGAGCTTGTTAAAGGCTGACACTAAAATCAACCAAAACAATCTTCAGTAACATTTGGGGTTTCCACTTCTAATTAAATGACTGACTTTTATGTGATCAGCCCAAACACATTAGCTCCATACATCATGGTTGACAGCTAAATATATAAACTATAGATACATATATCTATCTATCTAAAGATATATACATATATCAATCTATCTAAAGATGGAGAAAGGACAATATTAACTCAAAATCAAAATGTTCATGTTTATGGGAAGTATTTTCTCAAACATGTCTGATGCACCCCTCATAATAGGAAAGTATCGTGGTTCTAGGTTTATGATTGCTCATTGCATCATTTTTGTCTTTTTTTTTTACCTGTTGTTTTTCTGATTTTTCTTTTGTAATCATACAACAACCTGGCAGTCTTCCCAGAGAAGTAAGTGGATGCCAAACCGCCCAAAGTAAAGAACTCAAATATTTTCATTTAGCTGATCATTCTTGTGTGAAAGTCCTGTTGAATTATATAACAACAGGTGATATATTTACTCACCTGTATGAAGGAATACTTACTCACCAATAGGAAATACACCATAATAATGAATTCCAAATTGCAAATGAATGCATGAAGTCCCTATTTCATCATATGTCTAAGTTGATGCTAAAATGTGGAAGTGGAAGAGGATGATATTTTTGTTTATTTCATCACCTGTCATATGTTGTAATTACACGTTGTACCTCCCGTTGGTGAGTGGTGTGTCTGTCTGTCCCTAAAGAGGGATTTCAGTCGAAACATTTATTATATCATATCATATTTAGATAATTCAAATAAAAGACACAGTAATCAATCTCTCGGTGCAGACTGAGCCTTCAAATGGATGTGTGTGATCTCATGTGTTTATATCAACTATATGAATAAATGCATGACGTAATATTAATTATATTACATGTGCTTGGTTGTGGTCACTGTTGTTGGTGACAGGTCAGTGGTCACTGTGGCTGAGCCAATCCCATCCTTGGGTTTGTGTGTTTTTGAATGATGTCCTCACTTTATCTTCATTCCTGTACAACTCCCTGAGAATACTGTGGCTTTCAGCCACATATCAAAGAAAAAGCTTTTCTCTAAGTAATCACTTGCAAGACAAATGGTTGGCATTGAGACATCTTACATCCTTGTCTAATTAATGGCTCCCTTCTTTTCCCCCTGTAATAATTCACAATGAAGGACAATAAATAAACGGTGCTACCGTGGTGCAGGTTTTTGTCTGGAGAAAGAGGAAGGATTCAATTAAAGGTGAGCTTTGAGCCCATATTTACTTAAAGTTCTTACCTCTGTGTGTGTGTTGTTTCTTAAAGTCAACGTACCTCCTGTCAGATAGACAGGCTTCCTGCTGTGTTGTAACACAAATATGCTCCGTTTTAATATGAAAAAAAAATGTAGTCAGAACTTAGTTTATTTCTTTTTTTCTAAATGACAAAAAAAAAAAACCTTAGGGGAGAAGTTAAGAAATGCAAACTCCTTGGGTAGAAAAACCTCCGAGGCTGATAAACCGCCCACCAAATCAAAATAAAGATGACAAACAGATACAGCTAGACTGGGCAAGAGAAACCAAAAGACATTACATAAAGGAGAGCAGTACAGAAACTAAATCTAGATGCAGAACAAGGAAGGGAAATAAAATTAATGAACTGAATATAAGTGGGCGTTGTGTTTACTCTCAAAGTTTGTGTATGTGTGGGTTTGTGTTTGTGGAAAGAGGTGTACTCATGCACTCAAACTGTTTGACTTGTGACTAAATATTTAAGGCTGAAAGATCAAAAATTAACTTGAACTGTGGCACTCCATAAAAATACTAATTCAATCTGAAACGCAATAACAGAAGAGGGAAAAGCTTTGTTTTCAGAGGCTGCCGTGCAGATTTTCTTATTAAATTCTAATTACCTGATACTGTACCTTTACATTATTACTGTGCACGCCTCTAAATGTCAGTATAAGTCTGTGTCCAGACACAGGAGCTACAGGAGGCAAGTGATGCTGAAATATCTGCAGCAGCCTAATGAATGAAGAGTGGGAACTGCTTAAAAAAACAAAATTTCATTAAATGTGACCTCTCGTATTCACAGATAGAGCGTCCTACCATAAGCGCACCACCCGAGTTGATGAGAAATGTCGCCTGCTATTTTCTTTCTCACCATGTTCAAAGTGCTTTCTCAACCTCACCTCTCACTTTCTCAGAGGCTTCAGCCAATTAGGATGGAAAACAAGGTTAATATTTCATATCTCGTTCCCTGAGAGGAATCCTAACCATGTCCGGGCGCCTCGCAATGTGCTTCTCTTGGATGCCTTTCGCAGCCACGTGCCACCTTTAAGAGATGACTTTCGTGGAGGTGATTTGGCTTCAGATACAAGTGAGCTGCTTGTGTGGTTTCTCGAAATCAGTGTTAACAGTGTTAATTTTCAATGTAAAGCCACCAAAATGTAAAATAAGCCACCAAAGCAATAAAGGTTTCTTCAAATGAAAGCATAAAAAGCGATGATGATGAAAACTGAGAAAGCATTTGTGTATCGCTGGTCTGGACATTGCATAGACAATCAAAAAATGATGCACCTGGAGTTGGCCAAACTGAGGAGGCATGAGAGATTGAGAGGAAAATTACTGGTGCGTTCTGAGGTCAGTCAAAGGCTGAGCTGCCAGACAAACAAACAAACAAACAGAAAAACAGACATACTCACGCTTAGCTGAGCTAACTCCTGAGCAATATGAAACTCTAGGTGGCTTCAGAGAGAAGCAGAGACATTCTGGGAAATGGGATTTTCATTAAAGCCCATGAAAAAATTCAGCTTTCAGATCTTAAAGATTAAGTTACGTATATGACATCATTTCCTCATTTGCCCTCAGACCAAAGAGAAAAACACAAATGCAAAGCAAAACACTGTTCTTACATGATACCATCAATAATAATAATAATAATAATAATAAT
>JAVQJZ010054874.1:0-10893 GCA_036025355.1 Leiopotherapon unicolor | reverse complement strand
GGTACCAAAACAACATGCTATCTTGTAAAGATAAAATATGAAAATAAACATTTTGAAAAAATATATACAGAGAAAAGGAGGAGGAAGCGGTTGCTTTGGACAAAAATATATTTCTACATATCTGTTATCAGTTTTAAAGTTCACATTTGATGAAGCAAAAGTCAGATAAGGTGTTAATCGAGACTTTATCAAAGATCTCATCTGATCAAAATCAAATTAATTAAACAGAGCTAACTGATAATAAGCTTACTTGTAAAACCCTCAATATGACACTGCAAAATGTCCACTGGGGACAGATGGCACATCAACATCTCACATTTAATATGTCGATAAACTGTGTGGTAGTGGTATCATTTATGAATATCACAATTCAGCATACTCTACCTTATGACAGCCATCTAGATTGAGTCTTTTGGTTGAGCTTTTTTCAGGTCAGGTGTGATGCAGATCTGCTTGGTCTTTCCTCCCACTGGAACCAGGTTGGTGCAATGCTTAAAGCAACTGTGGGAGAGGTGAAAGGGCGAGGACGTCATTATAGTGAATGTCAATGATGACCTTTCATCCCCCAATACACATATCACACATAAACAAACACACTCTATCCCGCTCTCCTCCTACTGTCCAATTTTTGTGGAAATTACTATAATCGTGTCTTGGGCATAATAGTGATATTTTCTGACTCGGCAAAGAGCCATATGACTGTGAGGAGGCCATATTGAAACTTGCCCCAATGGGAAGTTTGTCACAGATTTTGAATTTGTGATATTTGCTAAGTTATGACAAAATTATATTGTGTGAAAATAAGTTTCTTCAACTTCATCATTTAATAACATTGAAGTCAAAGACTCCTTTCTTTCAGTAAAAAGTAGCAAACAGATTGGCTGAGGTGACCTTCTTTATGTGTGAACTGAAACCCACCAATTCAAATCATGTTTAGGCCACATAATGTGGGTGGGAGAGCTAAAACATATTCCAAGTTAGTTCAATTAAAACACGTCGGCTTGTATTTATCCAGTAATACCAATCCAACTTACTATGATGATGCTTCAGCAATAAATCACAAATCACGCTGACTATGGAGGTAAAAATAAAAGCAATTCAAACCAACTAATTATGGATAATCAACAGAAGCATTTAACGATTTTAAAGTTTTTTTTCTCTTTCACAGCTGAAACCTCCAGTTAGGCCATTTCCTAAAGACGATGAGTCACGAGCACCACCTACAGTGTGCTGTTTAAGGTTTCCTGGTTCTTAATTTAAACCACCAACAAACTCCAAAAAATTAAATGTTTGGCTACAGCTCCATCTTCTGGAGAGAAACACACATCTCACCTGGCAGCTGTCACCACTAAAATATTCAATGGAGACCGTAATTGGTGAAGTCCATACTCTAATACTGAAGTAATTTACAAAAAGTTAAATGTTGTGTGTAAAATGGACATTCTTTTTTTAAAAATGATTGTGAATTGGGATACAGTCTTCTGAAAGGCAGCAGGAGGAGGATGGAGTGGTTGGCTCTGCTAAATTATATGTCTCATTATTGAGCAGCCATCATCCATAAGCTGGTGTTTTGGGTCCAGGAGGAGGTGGATAAAGATCTCTCTTCATGGGAAAACATGAAGCAACACTCCTACAACCAGGTATCACTGAGCTCTCTGATCAGCGCTCCATCCCACTGAGCAAGCGTCTTTCTTTAAGACACAGTCCTGCTGCGTGTCGGGGCCAGTTTAAGAGTCATTTTCACTGTAAACAGCTCTTTCTCAAGGCTGCTATTTTGGGTAATCCTCTGCTCCCTGCCTTCCCCCGATGGCTCTCCCACCGTGGGTGAGCAAAGGTGTGACCTCTTTCAACAGAGTAGTTTTGTTCCTGTTGCAGTCAGAGTTTGGTAATGTCTAACCTTGCACACATTTGGTCAGAGAAAACACATATCTCCACTTCTTGAGGCCTCACAGAGCAGCTGGACGGTGGAAAGTCTTGTCGCCATGCAGAAGAAGCGTGCGGTGTCCTTTTTAAACAAGATGATCCACACAGCCGCATCTCCTTCCTTAGATCACATTTTGCTGCCGTGGGAAGAAGAACTGGCCTCACAAATATCAGAAATGTCTTGGCAGCTATTGCTCTCATCAATATTCATCAGTGATGAACTGCTGCAGCCTCACTGGCTCCATCTGAACTGCAGCTAATTGGCATCTCAGCGTGGGATGGCTGAGACGTGATGCTGAGGAGCTGCTCAGTGTCTGATTTCTGATTTATGTTGTGAAAATGGGAGAAAAAAGTTTGAGTGATAAATATGCACATGTGAAGAGTAATGGTGTAATCTGACGGTCAAATGTGCAGCTAATGAAGGTTTTTTCTTTCCCTATAATGTTGAGGTAGTTCAGTTCAGGTTGTGGCTCCTTTGTGACGATGGTGATAAAGGGGCTATCAGCGTCCTAAAACGCTGCTTTGACTCGTGTTTGAGAAGAAACTGAGAGGAAAAGAAGCGAATAATAATGATAATAATGTTGTTTGTTGGCGGCAGAAACAAAGTAACACAAGTTTGAAGGTTTTTAAGTCGTTTCTTTCCCACAGCTTGACCATTTATCATTATTATGAGTTGATACTTTTCCTCCAAACTTTTTATTAGCGTGGTTTCTTACCGGTTGTTGATAACTGTAGGTTCGTTGTTGGTTCATCCATTTTAATGAGGTCCGTCTCTGCACCTGCTCAGATTGACGCTGCAGTCCTCTCGGGCCTGTTACCGACATCACCATCGCGCGGCCAAATCAAAGGGCTACGCATCCGCCCAGCTTTCAGTATAAAATGTGAATTTGTTGTTTGTAACCGTGGAAATCACTAAAAACAAAACCAAATGGCAGGCTTTTAATTTGAAGGCAACGTCAACGTTTTTCCGGTTTGGAGGTTTCTGATTGTGTACAAAAGGTGGCAATAAAACTTTATTTACATTTTATTTATTGAAAATGTTAGGAAAATGTTATCATTGAATTAAAAGTAAAGTTTTTATTTGGGTCATATTATGCAACCTTATTAATGTCTGAAGTGATGCAGATGACAAATGCAATGCTCTTGTATTGGTAACAGCACTATTGTGATTTTTACACATTGTACTAGTTGCTGGAGTTTATGCCTAATTAGCCAACTGACTTTGAAATGCATTATGGAGAAAAGGTTTTTGGAAATCATTCAGTTAAAGTACAAATTCACTCTTGCTGCATTTCAGATGCAACAGAACTGTGTAAGAGGTGTCAACTTAACAAGCAGCCCGCAGTGTTTGCATGTCTATTCAGCCAAAAACAAAACAAATGTGTATAGTAATATTTTTAATTTGCCCACATAACAAATCTTGCTTTTCCCATTCAGAACTGAATGTTAAATTTTACTCCCCGTTGTAATTTATTCAGGAAGTGTTTAGCTGCTCAGTCCTTCCAGATGTTTTGTTGAGAGGTACACACTAAAATCCTGTAATCTGTGTTAATACTCCAATGATGAGCATACACATAAACTGCAAAATTTAGCAGAACAGTTTGGAGAAAACAAAAAAAAATCCTCCATCCCTTTTTGTTCTCTCTGTGTTGCTCAAACTTATTTGTGATGCTGCTCTGGCACCCTCTGCTGGCTCATAACCTCTGGCAGCAGGCAAGAGTGACACCAGGAGCAACAGACATCAGAGGTCACAATTTGCTGTTAAATAGTTATTCTGACATTTGAGACTGAGATAAAAGAAAATCTTTTTTGTGCAAACACTTATTTGAGGAGTGGAGCTCTTTAAAAATAATGACTCTGGCTGTTCTGATAGATTATAATGTGTCTACAACTGCAGTAATCTTAATTTGTCCTCTATTGAAAGTTTAAGAATCACCACCACATTCACAGAGCTCTCACAGGGAGGCTCAGCAGAGCATAAAGAGATATCAGATATACTAAAATGAAAATATCAATGTGTAAACAGATTCGTAGTGGCGTGACCTTGTCCTTGAGCTGGTTTGTATTTCCACATAAAAATCCCTCTCAGTTTCACACACTTTGGTGACAGAACGGCCTCTAAACAGTCACCATTGTCTGTGACTGCATATAGCACAATGCTCACAGGCTGACCTCCAAATATGACAGATATCAAAGCTTGAGATCTCGAGCTGCATAGTTTCACGCAGAGATCGACAGCTGGCTCACCAATTCAGACACGTACACACAGTTTTATTATCAACATAGTTCCTCTTCAGTTCTTTCCTCTCTTTTGTTTATACGCACCTCACAGCACTTGCAAACTATTTTCACTTCCTCATTTATCAGTGATTGTTCATTTGGCTGTGGGAGTACTGATCTTTTAAAGACTTTTAGAAATACAATACATTGAAAGGACATGTCTGGTGATACTCTTTTTCTCAACAAATCCAGTGAAAAGACTAAAACCTACAACAAACTAATTGCCTAACAACTATTGCCTGTGTATTCAGAGACAAATATGTTATTCCACTGTCTCCATTCTTGTCCAAAAACATTTTTCTTCATTACAATGAAAACACAACATACACTGTGCAACTGAACTAAAGCTGCGACTGAAAACAGTCCCAAACAAATGCACTCTTTCCTCCAGTTTGAGTAACTGTAAAGTAAGCGTTGCCAGCCTTATCAAGATGGACACTAAATAATAACATGGAGTTTGATGTGAACTTTTAATTGTTTATTATGTTTTCAATCAAATTTGTAGTTATATTGTCTATTTGGGGTTGGAAAGGAAAACATATGAAATCTATCTAAATATATAAATAAATCTTTGACATCTTATTCAGTTTTTGTTCTCACAATTCACCCTCTCCTTAGCTGCCACCCACACACACAGCAAAGTCCCCGACAATGCACACAAACACACACACACACTGTGCTTCTTCATTTCGTTACACGGTGATGTAAGTGAGGCACACACAGGCAGTGTTGCTGGTTGGCTGGTTGGTGTGGGGGCGAGAGGCTCACAGACAAACAGAGTGTGACGGGTCCGCTCAGCCAAGTCGGGACAGAGGGGTCACGCTTATAGTGGAGCTCAAGACAAGGTCAGCCATGATGAGACTGACAAGCAACACTGGTGGAGATTACACATGATAAGCCTTTGTTCACCCAGAGGCCTCTCGCTTGGTCTCATTTTCCCTTCCTTCCCCTTCGCAGGCCGCCCTCTCATATCTCACACACAATGTCAAGTGTTTACCATTTAATTTTGCTCCACTGAAAGCCATCTCTCCCTCCCTGCAGCACAGCTAGTGCAAGGCCACGTTTTCTTTCCTTTCAATGAGGGCGAGCAGGAAATGCAAGAGACAGCTTTTACTACCGAGTTTTATTCATACACACCTGCAGACGTGCAGAAACACACGAAGAGCAGCGTCTTGATTTAGAGATCTTATACTGTACTGTTAGGAGCGTAGACAGTTAGCAAACCTGCCACACTCTTGACTCCCACACAGTCGCTGAGCTGTTTCTGTCAGCAGTGAGTGGGAGAACATGGCACCACAGCATGTTTGCTAACAGTGAGGAAACCGAGCAAAACACACACACACGCACACACAGACACACTGCACAAACACAACATTATCACTGTTTACACATGGCGCCTGTTGAAGCTCATATATGCACAGAGCAACTGTGCAAACGGCAATAAAACTTACATCAGGCTGTGTGTGTCCACAACAGCTGGTAATTGTAGGCAGTAAGCAGACTGCGTGGGCCAGATATGTGTGTAGAAAGAGGATCTGTGCAATCTGTCAGATTCTTATATGTACAGGAAATACTGCATGTGGTATTTAGAGCAAAGTAATAATAGGAGGGACCCTTTGCTGCTCACTCTGGTCAACACAAGTAAAATCTGAGTGTTGGGGATCACATATTTGTCTGAGTTAATGAGTTTTCAACTAATAATCTGATCATATTTGCAAGCAGCAGTTGAGCCCTTTGCCAAATCTAATAAAAATGCTTTAGGCAGGAAATTCAAATGAGTTCATTCTGCCTGAAAAAGAAAATGCATTAACTAGAAAAATCAAACAGAGACAAACTTTAGACTTTTATCAATTTGATGCACATGCCAGCCAGGGCAAAACTGTGTCTGTTTGCGTGTTGCACTGTAAATGGAAAGTTTTATGTCTATCTACTATCTCTCCACTAGAGGACTCCTTGCACCACTTTCTGTACACACAACACCATGAAGCTTGTTGAAAGCAGACATGCTGGAAGGGTTACAGCCCTCCCTGAAGAGGGCGGCCTTGTTAAGTGCCTTTAAAGAACCTTTTGAAATACACCATCCTCTGCTCTCATTTGATGAATTAACAGCCTACACACCCACTGTACAACCTGGCACAGTAAGCAAATGCTGCCTTACAGATGTGCTTAAATACCTAAAAACAGTATTCTTTGAATTCTTTTGTAAACTGTGAGGGAATGATCAAAAACTCTAATAATAGTACACGAAACCCAGAGCAACGCATTAACAAAAAGTCAATCAAATAAACCGAATGAACACAAGCTGTAAAACAGTTTAATGGCTGACTGCAGCCCCTGTGGCAGCGCTGCGTTAGACTCAGGCAGTTGCAGCTCGTGTGGTGTGCTCGCTGCTCTTTGTTCTAACCAGAGCATATGCCACAAGCCCTCACTGCTTTTCCTCAACAGCTGCTAAGCCCATTAAATCTGCAGCCAGCCACCGGAGTGGAGGGCTTACAGGGAGGGAGGAGGGCTCAACTAAACCGTGCAGTGTTCCACCATAACCTCAAGGGCTGCACCAGAGAAATGTTCAACATGAACATAGATAATCGGGATGAGAAGCGTGCATCAGCAGTGTGTCTGCTTTGTTTGCAGCGGGTTTTTTTTTTTTTTTAAAAAAAGCCATGTCTATTCATCAAATGAAATTTAAATTAGATTATCATAATACAATGTCTGTCATATGTTTGGTTCAGAAAATGTGGCTGCTATAGTGATACGGTCTAGACCAAAGAAAAATACAGCCAGTCTATTCTACAAGGTGCCTTTAAAAGAGAATTTATGAGCAGCATGGTGATTATCCAGCATCCATTCTGCATCATTTAGTGAACTAACACTGACTGTTTGCTCTGCAGTCCTGCGCCTCAGGCTCTGGTGCTCAATGGCTCCCAGCGCTTCTATTTGCTGTGCTGCAGGATATCACAACACTATTCATTTCCAGGCTTCACATCACCTCATTAAACTGACCTGTCACTCTGCACAGCACTAAAGCAGAGCTTTATGGAGAGGCTCTTAAAGAAATATAGTATATACCTCTCATATTCAGTCTCTGCTTGACTCATTTTGAGGCTCAGTGATTTGCCTGGCTTTGCTTCACACCTACATCTCGAGGGGGCTTCGGTTTTGTTCATAACCTCGCTGCTCTCAGCTGGCGAAAAGCTCCACAGCCAAGGGATTAACCACAGCCTCTGATTAGCAGCCCACTACTGCACCCGAAGGAGGATTTTATACTCACATCACAAACTATTCCTGCGAAACGTCTGGATCAGTGCTCAAAACACGCCGCATTCATTTCTATCATTATAGAGATATTATCCTGTCATAACATTTTATAATAAATAGTCATGTGAAATTTTATAATACAGCTAGACTGACAGAAACAGTATAAGTCTGGTAACGTGGACCCTCCTGGTGTTATCAAGTCTGGTTCTCTTGTAAATGCGAAGCCACATGTTCTCAATAAGACCACCTTACTGTTGTTTTCTGTGGAAACAAAAAAATGACTCAAGTTTCTTTTTATCATAACCAGATATGAATAGGTAACAACTTTAGCATTTTAAATATACAGACACAATGTTTTATTTTGACTACCAATTGTGTTTATGAATATAAATTTGTGTAGGCTTTGTCAGACTAATCCTTATCACTGTAATGTGGCCAATTTGCAGACTTCAGACAGACAGAATCAAACAGAACGTGAAAAAAAGCAGCACAGATATGCTCATTTGCTTTAAGCCATTTTAGCACACAGCCTTATTATCCCGTTAAACGGAGCAGAAAACATGTGGCGCAGGTGAAGCAAAAGGGAGAGAGAAACCAGGCCTGGGTGTAAAATATGTGATGGCAGTGGTGCTGGAGAGGGTCTATTACCGCTGAATCTTCCCAGAGATGCAATTTTCATCCGAGATAAATTGCACTCTGGAGCAGGGACAAATATTGTGCTCGCCACCTCCTCTTTTGATAACCAAGGTGAGCGGGGAGGCCTGGGGCAGCATGCATTTAAACATCTTCTTTTGCCATCTCCTAGGTGGTGCTTGTCCTCGGGGCCTTGAAAGCTGCCTCTGCCAGCCCGCCCGCCGGTGAGCGCATCGGCCAGCAGCCCACAGTCGCAGACCACTCTTTTCTGTGGACTCTGAAGCTGAAGATTAATTACACAGCGTAGGTGAGGGGAAAAAACAAAGGCCAATCCGTCTGCGTCAGGGCAAGTGGACAGCCTCATGGCGCAGCGGGTAAGTGCACTGACAACGGCATCTATCACAGGGACAGCCATAACACAAGCACAAGGTCAGGATGCTTCCTGTCTCTCCTGGCCCCCAAGCAGCAGCATGGCAACCCCAAGTTGCAACCTCTAAGTCCCCTGATTGGCCCTTAAACCATCTTTTCCTTTGATGTCCTAGTCCGTAGGACAACAGGAAGTGAGGCTCACTCTGCAGAGAAAGCTAACACTGGGTTCCTCTAAGGTAGCAGGGGACTGACAGGACGCTATCAGTCCTGGCCCACAGACTGATGATAGCTGAGGAAATTGCTGAGGAGTAGAGGCCATTTACTGCCTGTGATTTATTTAGCTTTGGTGCTGTTGCTACCCTAAGACAGGCAGGCTTTATAAAGCCACCACAGCAAGTATGACAGGCCAGCGTTAAGCTTGGGTTATCTGCATGATGGAAGACTGTATGGCGCTGCTGCCTTGTGGCATACTAGGTCAGTCAGTTGATCACATTGGCATCTGATCCTCAAATCACATCTGTTGTGCTCCTCGCTGGAATGAACTAAGCAGCCAACATTTAGCCTTTGGCAAGACTATCGGCTTATTCCAGAGTTTTATCTTAGTGGTTCCTCACACCACAAGACCCCAGAATCTATGACAGCGTTTCCTTGGTCCTTGGTGTTTTTTACTTATCTCTATCGTTAGGAAAGGTGCTATATAAATAAAGTTTTGATTGATTGATGGACTATCAGTGCAGTGAGCAGTAATTGGTTGGTTGGCGGAAAGATAATTAAGCGTTCTACTAAGGATTTATCAAAATATTGCTTCCTGTAAATAATTATTGTGGAGAACTGCTGCGTTTCACTGTGCTTGAAGATAGTTGTTTGTGGTTTCAGAAAACAGGATTTGAGCCTGTCAACTCACATTAAATGGGATGGTAGTGTGTGAATAACTAAATTAGTTGATCATTTGATAATCAATGGATTTAATATTACTGTATAACAATTGCATTAATCACTTAATTCTTAATTAATTCAAGAAAAAAGGTGCTCAGTTGGCACCTCAGACCACAAGCAGAAAATGATTTCACGTGACCACCTTTGATGTTGGGGAACAGCACCAACACCCAACAAAGTACATCCAGGGGAACTTTGCAGGGAGCATAAAGTATCTTGCAAAGACAGATAAATCTAAACCAGCAGCAACAGGTTTACACACTGTTAAACTCACCCTTAAGTATACACATGGTTGGGATTAGACAGTCTGCTTTATGAAATGTGTAGCATGTATGTAGCACTGAAAAGTAACAAATGAGCATCGGTGTGTTTCTCCAGTTAAATGCAGCAGGAAGTGCAGCAGTGGCATGCAGCATAGGACAGGAGCTTAGCAGGTCAGGTGTAATTACTGTAAACACAGCTATTTTGAGTCGGCACGGGCCATGGTTTCAGTGAGAAATGATACTGAGAATGGATTTTGTGCAAGACAAAAGTACTATATGCTAACTGAGCATATGATGCTGTTGTAATAGTTTACATACTAAAAATTCAACATACTAAACAGAAAGATACATAATGTGCACCAAAGCATGTGACTCAAACTACCACATTAATCACTGCAAACTTCACAAACAGACATCAAAATGTCTTTCAATGGGTTTAATTGTTATAGTCATGTAATTGTTTCTCGGTTACTCATCATGAATCATCCTCAATTTGCTTTTTATGTTTTCCAGCTGTGAGCAGCTCCTCTATTTCCTTTCTTGAATGCATTATGGGACAGTAGTGTCCATCAGCAGCACACTCACATCACTGTTTTAATACCCATACTTTCTTTTTTAGTTTACTTGCTTTGGTCACTTTTCAAATTAATACATCTGCTTAGATTTAGTTTGTAGTCAGGAATTTGAACACAGCTGTTGACTCATAATAAGAAACTAAAAACGGTGTGTTGAATAGTGTTACAGCAAGTGGTGAATGTTGCTGTGGGCAGGCTGTGGTCCATAAACAAAGCAAATTGAAAACTGGAAGCTCAGATATATGTTCTGCTCGTAAAAGTCACGACTCAGCTTTCTAACAAGTTGAACTGATTTTAATTCTCCAGGCTATCATCTGCTCTGAAGGCAACAAGCTGAATAAAGTCAGTGAATGGAGAGCATTGTTTGTGACCCATGTCTGTGTGATCCTGTGTGAACAGTGTGATTCTCGTCTTCCAGAAAACGAGGTCTCACCTGGTTTTAAACATTTGTCCTTTGAATAAAAAGACCTTTCAGGTTAAAACAGCTATAAACGTACACAGTTTTATGTACTTTTAAGGGGAGAACATTTCTAGTTTCACTTCTGACCCTGTAATGAGCAATTTCTTTTGTTGTAACACGTCTAGATATCTGTGAGTATCAGTTATCTTAATATGAAAGATAAACGCAGAGAAACAATTACTAAATACCAGTGTTGTAG
>JAVQJZ010054824.1:0-11533 GCA_036025355.1 Leiopotherapon unicolor | reverse complement strand
AGCTACACCTTGTGTGAATACAATAAAAGGGTCTCATTCATTTAACTTCATCTCTCACTACATGATGTCAAATATATAATTCCTCATAAGATTTTGTCCATAATGCATTTAAATGCATTGGATGACCGTCTCCACCAGCTTCATCTATTGATCTCTTTCATGTTGTGTGGAGGGTGTGTTTCATCTGATGAGGATTGTCTCCCTCCCAGAGCCCCAACTGGGGCTGATGTTTCTTTTTTCAGCACATTAGGTTGCAGCCTTAGGGGTGCTTTGACCAGTGGATCAATGGCTCTCGCGCTCTTGTCACCATTCATTTGGAGTGAGCGAGCGCTGGCTCCAGTCCTCGTCTGCCGCTGGCCCTCCTTTCACCTGGCCTCCTCTCTCTCCCTGAGCTCCCCTGACAGCTGGCTGCCACAACCAGCAGCAGACAGACGACAAGTCCTTGGGCTCCACAAACGCATGCACGCCCTCCACAAACACACACATAGCTGCGGCGAGTGGCTGTGATGCATCTGGATGTCGACGCCACGCACCCCCACTTTCTTTCTTTCTTTCTTTTTTTTTTCCCCCTCTCTCACTCACACTCCCCCCCTCTACTGTTTCTCCACCTCCTTCTACCCGTCTACCCGTCTGTCTCTACCGTTGTAACTCTCCATCTGGGATTTTCAGCCTCTTCCTCTGGTTTCTGGAGTCAGGAAGGAGCAGATCATCTAGTTGGAGGCGAACCAGCTGTGGGCCAGAGCGGTTCCGACGTCAGCTAACACCCGTGATCCAACATGTAACCACTCCTGCCGCCGCTGCTCCTGCACCAGCGTGGTCTGGCACCAGGAAACACAAACCCGACCTCATGTTGGAGCATCAAATAAAACTGAAAATATGTTGAGGATTTGTGTCTATTTTTAAGTCTTTCATTGTATCAAATATGATGTAAAACAAGTAAGTGCAGTTAGAAAACAAGATTAAGTTTTCAACTTCTGGTATGGGAAGCCAAACCAGATCAAATTGCTTTTACTGCAACATTAAAACTGTTTACTATTCAGGAACAACAAGCGCTCCTAAATATCCCCACTAGTTATTGTGCCCTTGTGCTACAGAACATATTGCACTGTATGTAAAAATGAACAAACATCGGCTGGGCGTCAGCCATCGACGAGGAGGCTTGTTTTATCGCCTGTACTTTATTACAGTTTGCCATCTGCACGGAGGTATGTTAATAGCTAGCTGCGACTATTTACACATATGAAAAAGTACATCCATCTGCCATGTTCCGCCAATCTCGCATGAATCAGTCCCGCCTTCCCCAACGAACAACTGCTGTTTATTCACAAGGTGACAGGCAGCACCAAAGCCTGGCGACACCTGCACCTTACATCCTGCCGCCTGACATATGTGAACCTCGCACAAACACGTACGTGCACACAGAAAACATCTCACATCTCACCTTGCCATGTCACACCCTCCCCATAACCCGCCCCGCTCTCCATCACCACGTTTCTCAAGGTTACAATACACAACATGCGCCGACATTTGTGTTTGCCACTTTGTTTTGAGAGGATTCATATGAGGCACTCACGTCAAATGGACAACAACCTATCAATTCCAATCAGTCAAAAAGGGATTATGAGGTTAATTACTTATATAGTCATTTAGGTTAATGCCCTAGCCAGGACTTGGCTTAACACTCTACCAGGTGACAAAGGCTGGCTGGGCACACTGGGGCATTTAAAGCAACCACGAGATCCATAGCAATTACGATCTCGCAGAAATACTGTATACGCATTCCTTATAAAGTGACAGAGAAATGCCTTGAGGAAAAACTAAGATGCTTTTAACAGCAGCAATAATCAAATAATATACGGTTATGCATAACGTGCCCTACTCTGCATCAAATTACAGCTTCTTTTTTGGCGTACATATCAGCGCGCTATATTGGATGAGTAATAACAATCCATATAACCTAAATATCGCTATGGAACTGAAAAATAAATCTTGATTATGTACACAGAAACGTCCCGGCTGCTGCGTGAACAAGCTAAGCATTATGCCATAAGTGTGGGGTAAATCACCCTCTGTGAGAATGTATTGCTCCGCATCAGTCAACAATAGCAATAATCTCACTAATCGGTCGTTTCTGCAGCAACACCAACACAAACAGGAAGACTTTTACAGAGGCAACAGACTGTGAAAAAAGATGTACAAAGAAGAGGAGTTGGCTGTTTTATCCAAAAGCTTTATAACACAATATATTGTACTCCAATAATAATAATAATCATAATAATCATAATCATAATAATAATAACTCAGTCTTTTTTTGCTCTTCACAATGCATAACTGTCATTACGGAAGAAAACTGTTACCTAATGTGAGAAATACATGATGTCAGGGCATTAACCAGAGCCAGGTAGAGTACAGTGTGCAATGTCTGAGGTGAGGGAACATTAAGCATTAATCCCCACCTGACACTAATACTTGATGTATGATTGACCCTGAAGCAGGACACTGCACATTACAATCTGGGCCATATGGCAAGACGTTAGCCCTTCAACCCTCCAGCAGGATAATCTCTCCACTCTGGCAATGCTTTTTCTTCACAGATTTCTTTGCACAATAATTGCATGACAGTATTAACGTAGTGGGACAGATTTAGAACATCCTGCGTCACTGGACAGAGGAGGGGCTTTTGCCAGAGGAAGTAAGGAAACATAATCTGTGATCAAGGAAGCTATGAGCACATACTGCAGAGGACTTACGGTATGTCTGATGTCGGAAATCAAATTTAATATATTTTAAAAGTAAAATGAAAAAATTATGAAACTCTGCAGTAATAAACAGATAAAGGTAATAATCTTAAATCTATGAAAGTACACGTGAATATCTGCCTTGTATCAGGTTTCTTGGTTTAATTTTAATTATTTTTTCTTTTGTTATTCACCTCAGACAAAAATAAATATTGTACATACAAAACACATTTTAAAACAAACAAACAAACAAAGTCTCAATCCAGGCAGTCGAGGCATGCTTGGTAGCTCTCAAATACAAAGCCACACAAACCAAACTGGTGCCTGAACATCCGGCAAAGCCGACTGTTCCCCAGACACATCTACAGAACTCCCCAGCCTGACCCTGCGACACTCATATACCTACCCCAAACCACTGTCACAATCACATCCCCCCACCAAACAATACACATACACAGAGACCCACACACCACAAACACATGCATACACTCACCATCACCACTCAAGCTGCGCCCCCCCCCACAACCCCCCCAGACCCTTCAATCCCCCCCAACCCTGAAACACCAGTCCTCCTGCAGCGGAGAGCGGGTGAAACCTCAGCCCTCTCCTCTCCAACCCCAGCTAGTAATGAACAAATTCACTGCGCATTACTCTGGACTTGATCTCTAGCAAAATAGTGCTGGAACAAACAATTTGGTTTGTCAACACCTTTCTCTGGACTCCTCCATCAATGTCAGGGGTCCAAATTTAAACAGCAAAGTGCATTTGACTGCAGGACCCTGAGCTGATTAGACTTCCCAGCTCAGTGAATTGCTCTAGACAGGACGGCAGCTCTGATTGCTAACCCGGCTTGAAAATAGTCTCCACTGCCCGGGATTAGCATGAATATTTTGATATAGATCGATAAGCAATCTCCACTCCATAAGAAATGCCAGCAGCCTTCATTTGGCTGATCAAAGGCACATCAGCCGGCGGGCGACAGCTGGCTATTGTTTTTCAGCCAGGGCTCTGTTGAGAGAGCGAATCCATGGGAGGGATCCACAAGCACGGCTCCACTACTCTTCCCACCTAATCGTGGAAACAATCACTGCTTCACAGGATCCCATCTCCCAGGGATGAACCCACTCAAATGAGGGAGGCAGAGGGCCTGACCGCAGGGGGACAGAGTTCATTACTGTTGTGGTCTCAGACCGCAGGCCACCGGCCCGCGCTGACCCGGAAGCAAAGGCAGGGTCAGCAATCTATCTGTTTACCTTTTCTGCACCTAAACGCATTTCATTGGATTAGACAAGAGACTGACCAAAGAGTCGAGGTTGATCACACTGTGCTTTTGGGCAGTAGAAAAGTGAGAGTCAGGGACATTTTTTTTTGTGAGATCTTTTTGCATTCAGTTGGAGCTTAAAAAGTGGACAGAAGAATTCTTTGCAAGCTGAAAAAACTACACAGGACTACACAATGTGCCTTCAATCAGCAAGGCTGTCATCTGTAACGTCTTTAAAACCAGCAGCCACTCTCTAATATAAATGTCTGTGTCTTGCATATCCTTAACAGCAGGGGCAGCTGGACTGATCACTCCCCTCACAACACTAACCCCACTGATTTGCCAGACCCCATAAAAGGGCGCAGGTGTGACCCGAGCATTTAGCAGTTAACTAGTGTGGAGTGAGACCACACGCCACTGACAGACTGGAGGCTCCCACACGGGACCAATATGGGAGACTGAAAAAAAACAACGGAGGGAATTGTGCACCAATTGTAAATTGCAGGTTTAATTTATTAGGAAGTGTCACTTTATTCCGGGGCAGCCTGAGCAGGCCGATTAAAAAGTGGTAATCAGGATTAATTAGGAGAATAAATATGTGAGGATTAGCAGGCCTATCCCTTCTACCATGCATCTCTCTGTCTCTCTCTCTCTCTCTCTCCCCCTCTACTCTATATTCCTCTATTACCTTCTCTCTGCCTGATGAGAATTCAGCTCTACAGCCCTCTTTCTCACATTCTTCCCTCTCCGGCTCCTCTACTCTTCCTGTTCTCTACAGTCTCCCGGCCCCTCTTTTTCTCTTTCTCTCGTGGCATTTATGACTTTTCTTTCCGCCTCTCCAATACAACTTCAGATTAGTGACAAACTGGGCTTTTTTGGCCTCTACAACCAACATAAGGGCCTACATGATTTTTTTTTTTTTTTTTTTACTTTTTGTTGATTTAATCATTATATCAAAGAATAAAAGCTAATTCAAACTGCAGTCATACCTTGAAACCAAGTCTGTTTTGACTTGGTTTGATTTTATCCCAAAAGACGGAAAAGAGCTATCTTCATATAGTTGAATAAACTATTTTCAGGTTGTGTTTTGTTTAACGTAACAAGTAAGACTTGGATAAAAACTTTGACCTGCACTCTGTCATCAGGAGCAAATATAGTCTGCCAACATTTTTTGGAAATCTTACATGAAAATGTATAACTTGGATCCTGAGATGATTACAGAGGCTCATGAAGCAGGCTCATCCTGCTGGTCAGCGAGTGGGGTGCTATTTTTGAGCACAATTATGACTGCATTAACATTACTGTGATTTTGATATTATTTTTGTGTTTCTGTGAAATACATAATATTTGTTTTTGCAGGTGGCCTTTATTGGGTAAAAGCAAAGAAACCTAAATCTGGGAAAAGTGTGGGTGCATAGTATCTATATAACTAATTAACAGTTACTGTAGTCTTACTTACCTATTTATTTATTTTCAACATTCAGTAAAAAAATAACACAAAAGCTGCTGCAGGACGAACGGAAAGATACAGAACAGATGCATAATGGGAGACTTTTACACTAACAACCACTTGATGTCATCACAAATTTCAGTCAGGCCCCCTCTGGCCAGATTTATTACTGAAATCTTCCAAACTGCTGGTTTATCACAGTGTTTATATTATTACTTCAACATGTTTCAGTTAACATAACCTTGAATCACTGCAGTTCAAGTGCGAGGATGGGCTGTTTTGCTTGCGGTGCAGCCCCATCATTGATGTTAGCAGATGACGCATGCCCTGTTCCTTGGCACAGGCTCAGACCAAATCTTTCATCCTGCTTGCCTCTCAAGTACGCTCGGGGTGGCCCTTAACATTTGAGCAGAAGTATAAATTCAACAACCAGAATTTTATTTTGGGTCAATGAGAAAATAATTTAGCCAATGTCAGATCTCTGTGTTTTAGTTAAATCTATGAGCAGGAGATAGGATTTAGGATTTGGTTACACCAGTTTGAGTTTCAGGTGGCCTCCTTCAAGATCAGAATGGTAGAAAATAGACAAGGTCAAAACGCACATAAAATGCCCCAAGTGCTGTCCTATGGACTAGCTCACATTTGAGCCCACTATAGATGATCAGACCACACAGGAAGAGCAAACAAAGCAATAACAGACACAGAAAAGTTAAAGTGCATGACAAATCTGTCTGTGCATGTTACAACATTTGTGAGTAAAATATAAATAACATGAATCTTACACTGCAGCACACAGGCGTAACTGTTAACTGACCCTAGAGCAGCAGAGAGACTTAGACAGGCATTAAACAAGTTAGGAAGTGTCTATTGGATGCAATCAACAGGGATACATTATAAGCAGTTTAGATATTTCCTCCTCATCCAATACTTACAAACACAGTTTACTTCACTGTGCAATTTAATGATTTTTGTGGATCTGAAAACAGGTTTGGGTGAAGCTGAGGACTTAAATAATAGCAGGAGTGGTATTGAACCTCTTCGAAGAAGATCAAATGCAGCTTTCATTAGTTTAGTACAGCACCGGGGCTCATTGATGACTTGTCAGACAGTCTTCCCTTCAATACGCAGCGAGAGGCTCTAAAAATCATCCTTTTACTGAGCCCTCTCGGCTGTAAATTCAGCCCAGCTCAATACTGCTCTCCCCCCTTGCTAAACCTCCATTATTTCTTACCATGGATTAACCCTATGCTGCTGATCAAAAGGAAGCTTCTCTGTGTATCTGCTCAGGCCTAGACCCGTCCTTCCATTAGCCACTCATAATGAAATCTTCAACTTATTATTATGGAAAAATCCATTGTTTGTCCACAGGTACCATATTTAGCAGGAGAGCATGATCTTCCGGGGGATTAAGGAAATGCTTCAGGGGTTTTGCTGCTCTTCAGAGGAAAGGAAGGGGGGGTGATGGGGGTGGGAAAGAGGAGGGGTGAGATTGCCTCACAAAATCAGGGGTCTTATGCACCTTTTGTGGGGCGAGACTGTTTCCAATTAAGACAGCATGAGCCGCACAATATCACATTGTCACGCAGTAAACAGAGCTGTGCTTCCCACAGAAACAGGATTGCATCCCCCTTAAGGGGCTAATGACTGTGTCACTGTCCTATTTTCCTGCACTGTCTGAACAACTTAATACAGACATAACCTGAACAAGCATCAAAGCGTGCTGGACTAGCATGAGATACTGATCATATTTAGGTGCTGTGTTCAGGGTTTGACCTGTGCATGACTACAATCCTTACTCATTCTCGTTGCATTAGCCTGCCTTTGTGTTTGAAGTGTACTTACAGTAAATATGATACATACACCGGGGCTAAAAGCTTTACATAAAACTGTCTTCAAAGAGCATATTAACCCATCTTTGTTTACAAGAGACAAGACGGAGAAAAAGACAATTTGGCACAATGGTCGTAAAACGCAAGCGCTCCCCACCTCGCTGGCATGCACACTGACACACACGCACACACACTAGCACACGCTCTGCAGACATAACGCAGACACGAGGCTAAATCACTTGGGACGGGAGCATTTAAGACGGAGTGTCACATTTCTATGTAATAAATAGCAGAGATTGATTTGACCTCCCAGCCAGGTCCCGCAGTTTACTTATACACAAGTTAAGAAAAATGGAAGCCTTCGCTCTCTGGGGATCCCTTGGAAGGAAATCAGATAGGCTGTTGTGGGTTTAAGGGCCGCGGCGGTCCAGCAGTGTCAATATGGCCCTGCTATCAGGCAGCCCACCTCTCTGCCAGCTCCAACAGCAAGATGAGAGGATCAGAGAGAAGCAAGCCCAAAACATCACCAGCTGTTATCTCAGCTCGTGGCACAGAGACGAGCAACGGAGAGGAGAGGAAGGTCAAAGGGTTTCTGTTACAGTTTCTTCTGGGACAACAGACCTGTCTTTTGCATTATTCACAGTAACCCACCATCGGCACACTCCAAATATAGACATTTTACCACCACTAGCTTTAGAGGGCAACAAGACAACATGATCTGTCTTATTTTATTTATTGATAAGCTGACTGAATTAAAATTACTCTGAGGGAAAAAAAAATCAGTAAACTTTTCAGTGAATTTGCCACAGATCCGGGAGGAAAAAGAGAGGGGTTATCGGCAGGTGTAAAGTAAGATCCCAATTTTGAGCATATCACCAGAAGGCAAATGCTTTCTTCCTCTGCTCACAGCACATATCTGCAACTTTAAACAGGGGGCGGCGTCTTCGTAAGCATTTACGGTGACATAAGGGGAGGAAATTGCCTGAGACACAGGGCAAAAAATGGATGTACGTCTGGCACCCAGCTGCAGGACGAAGCACCTGAAACACACTGTCTGCCATGCTGTGTACCATACACAAGGCCTGACTACCTTAACACAGTTTTAAGCCGCGCACCTGTGACTCTCATCTCTGGAGAACACTGTAGGTAGAGTGGACATACTGTAACACCAGCCGCTGAACTCAGAAGGGTAACAAGAGAAAGTGCTTCACCTCAACAAGAGCGCAAATACACAGAAGCTGTTCCCAAACAGCAACATGTGGTGCCCATAAAACCCACATCCTATTTAGAGTAATTATATTGCTTCAGCCACATGAATTATCAATGACGCAACACATAGTGACAACATCTTCGAAATATGTCAACCACACCAAACAGGAGCTGACTCCAGTTTCCATTACAGGGTTAGTGAGGGCTAAAATTACAGCCAAGGAATATGAATGAATGACTATGTAAAACGTTGACAGAGTAATCTATGTATCTCTCTATCTTTTAGCCTGCCAAATGTGTACGGGACATGCACTCCCACTATCTTAAATGGCACTACTCCTCGATGCCTTCATGACTCCGGCAAAGTAACTACAAGTATGTGCATGTCAGCGGGGTATGTAACAAACATATCTAATTTGACAAAATGCAAATATATTAGCTTTCTATTATGTGATTCAACAAGGATATAGCCTCATTATGAGGGAAATACGTAAGTGTCTTTCATTTTCGAATGCAGTTTACACACCGTTAACACTGCAGGAAACGTTGGAATGCTGTGAACACATTGGCCTCTATTGACTACCCGGCTTGCTTTCCTCTCGGCTCTGCAGAACGGAGGGAAACCAGCCAGTGATGAACGATGGCAGCAGTCAATGAAAAATCAACTGGGAAGCACAAAGCTCTTAATGCTCAGCCATATTGGCTGCTGACGGGAGCAAATAACATCAGCATAGCACTTACAGAGACCAATCATACATTTCCACCAGCAACGACACAGGTTCTGGACTGCAATAAATTCTACCCCCTGATTAAACAGTAAATTCTGCATGCCTATCAGGGTCCCATTAAGTGGGGGGCTGCTTTCAAAAACATCATTAATCAAGCGAGAGATATGGCGCGAAATATCAGTCATCGATTGTAACTGCTTATGACAGTTTACACAGCTTTATATCTGCAGGGAGTGCTCGCTGATCTATCAATTACCAGCAGCCCTTACCGCATGCTAATTGTGCATTTTCCCCTCTAATGCATTTGCACTGTTATCTTATAGGCTAATGAAACCAAACAAATCAATAAATATAAATTATACATGCAAAGATGTACTGCTGTGAACATAAAGCCTCTAATTAATTGCACTTGATTAATTTATATACTTTAATTATCTCTCCGAGCTGCAGATGGCATAAATATCTGGACAATCTGCTTATTGCTATGTCAGTCATAAAACGGCAGACGCAGTGAAACTATTAGGTGAGGCTAGCTTTGTCACTGGAAAACACACAGTTGCTGACATAAAAAAGCCTCGCCTCTGAATAATTTAAAGAGAGCAAATTGCCAGACAATGCGGGGCTTGCGACTGTTGTAATTTCTTTGCTGGTTTGTTGTGGTGAGTAGTATGTCCATTTTGCATGAGCAGAGCAAAACTCCCCTCTACATTTTTAGTTACCCTGCTTTATGTTCTTTCCCTAAATGGCTCGGCTGACACAGTTAAGCCATTTCTCTGAAAAATCTTCAGCAAAGTGAAACGGAGCAACATGTAGTGGAAGTCATGTCTGCTGAAACTTTGCTGTGCAATCTGTCTGCAGGACCACCACCCAGATTTTATACAATTTAATTTCGGTGAGGTCACGTTATTGAAAACAATTGTGAGATTCTTCAATCTCCCTGTACCTCCCTCACCAGCCAGTGCGTGTGTGTGTGTGTGTGTATGCATGTCCGTGCTTCTGTTTAAACCCTTTAAGTTAATTGGTAAACAGCCTGTTAGCATTGTTAGCATTCTTTACTTAAACCAATTGCTCTGCACAGCCACAAGCTAACGAGCTCTCATTCCGCTGGACGGCACTGCTTGTGTGTGGCGAGGAGAAACGCGTGTAATTTCAATATAATGCAGCAAATTTATTGCAGCCACACCGAAGATAAGTGATGCGATAGTATAATGTATTGCAACAAGCAGAAAGTTAAGTATGAAGTGGAGTTGGCCAAATAACTTGCTTTCCAAGGGTGCACGAGGGGAAAGATAGCGAGGCTTCTGGGGGTTTACATCTTGATGCTGCTAATGAGGGTGTTTTTAGTATAATTACCCCAACAGGGTGCTTGGCAGTATAATTACCAGAGAGACATTACAGAGGAACATTAGTGTGTCCAGGTACAGTAAATATGTCGAGATACAAGGTGACGGGGTCTGCTCTTTTTCTGAAGCTGGATCTTTCCTAAACAAGCTATTATTTTTCCCACATGTGCAAAACTGCTCCCGAGACAATTACAATTAATCCCTGAAACAATAACAGCTTCCCCGATTATACTTTACATAAAACAAAAGTTTTAAGGTGCGTAAATGCAAAATGGCTGCGTGTGAACAGATGAATTTGCACTGTGGTCTGTCCAGTTGTTAGATGTGTGGGGCCCTTCTTTTTTTTTTTCCAAATACTAGAGTCAAGTGGGAGTCCAAACAATCGAGGTTTTATGGCTGAGACTCAAACTACAGCAAATCAGCTGCCCACAGTCGAATATACTTTATGAAGTAAGCGAATACCTGGCAGGGATGTCTAGCACTTTTGTGAAGGCGACTGCAGACATATAGTTTAGACCACATAAATGCCACAATGCCTGTAAAAACACCTGGACGTTTTGGCCCCGACTTCAAACATCGCCTGTGCACTCTGTTTATCCTTACAGACTTTTCATGTGGTCAGATTTTTCAAATAAAAATCTCATCCCATCATAGCTGTGGCATCTGAAACAACTGTGCTGTTGCTGCACGTACATACACACATCATACACAGATGCATGTTATGCAGGTAGGCCCTCTCTCGCTGTCCAGTTGAGGTCGTAGAATTTTATTGTTGTTTGTACACAGTTATGTGGGCAGAAACTGGAAAACAAATCTCTGGAAAGAAAAAAATAGAGCAAACTGCGGCTTGCACGGATTGTCTCACATAAAACAAATTGTCAGTGATAAACAGATAAACTACACATTTATGATTGGCATTGGCATTTATTATGAAAATCCCTTAGTTAGATACTATACATTGATCTGTCAATACAC
>JAVQJZ010054767.1:0-22988 GCA_036025355.1 Leiopotherapon unicolor | reverse complement strand
TCTTGACTTATTTTTTTTCTTTAATTTGTGGGTATAATATGTGTGGCCCCCCCCCCCCCCCCCCCCAACCCCCCACCCTTTATTATTCACAGTTAAAGAAGAGTACATCAGAGGCTCTGTGCATTAACTGAGACTTCATCTGTGACCCAGTTCTATGCTGCATAATACTGTAAATGTCAACAGTAAATGTCAAATAGTAATCTTTATTTATGTACTGATTTTTTTTTTTTTTGTAGTTTTTCCAAAATGATGAAGTGTGTGGATTTCTTATATAGTAACAGGAAATTATACTAGCTCCTTCAGGCATGTCGGTCAAACTGCGACTTTAGATGCAGTTCCAATTTAAGGTTAAAAGGGAAGCAGATGAATGCTTTTTCTTTTTTTTTTTTTTTAATTTCCTGGAGCTGTCCCACCCACCATCCACACTTCTATAAGCCCCCTGAAGAGCTCAGCTGTCTCCGCCTCTCAGAAGGTAATCTCACATTACCACCAAAAAGGATATATGAAGGAAATCTTGAATGGAAAACGTAGCAATGCACAGCGGAGGCAATCGTGTCTAACTAGAATCTTTATGGACTATTTATACGGGAATTGTGGCTTTCTTCTTTCCCTGGCACGCTGCAGAGTATGCTAATCATTTCAGTCTAAAACAAGCTCGGGGTTTCCATCCAACAAACCCCCCCATCCCAATTGATGCCTGCTTCCTCTGTTTCACAGAAAGACCCTCAGAGGCTCGTGTCACCCCCCTCAACAGATGGCTGGGGCAAACGCGGAGTGACAAGCCTCGATTTCACTGATGCTTAAAACATGATTTCACCAACTGTTGGGAAACAATTTGAATCTTTAACCTATTTTCACACCGGAGCTCGCACTTCCTGCATCAAAGGCTCTGCACAACTCAGAGACAGCTAACTTCTCAGAAATGTTTTTTTTTAAACCCTCACCCTAAAATACATCTCGCTCAGCTGCAATATGTGCAAACATGATGAAATGCACACTGTAAAGCACACATTGTTGGCTCAGATATAATTCCATTTATCCCGCTGCGTTGTTGCGTTGTCACTCAGGCATAAGACCACGGTGCTGTTTTCAGATAGCGGCCCTAAGAACTTTGGTTTACAGGCTTGCATCATTGTGTAGGTGTTGTAAGGCTGTCTTGTCAGTCTTTTAGAGGAAGCCTCGCTCCCACTCGCTCTCAGCGGGAGCCCTCTCTAGCAACGGCAGACAAATTGAATGTGGTGGCATGTTTCATGATCCCATAGACTTTGAAGGTGAAAAGATGCTGGAGGCTTCTGTTTGTTCACTTGGTGTGTTTGTTTGTGCGCGTCAGACGGCATGCATGCTTTCGCGCACGCACACAGACGGCGCTCAGTTAATATTTACAGTCAGGAAAAAAAAACATTACTTCAGTGTATCGCCTCTCTCAGACATGCACTTAGTTAAATAAACATGCTGAGTAAGTCTGAACAAACAGTTTTTCTATAAAGTTCACACAGAACTACGAAAACCTAGAATGGTCACACTTGCAATTTTTTTTATCTCGAGATTACGAGATTAAATTAGGTCATTATCTTGAGGTAACAAAGCTCATTTTCTCATGATATCAAAATAATTAACCTGTTATCACGAGAAAACAAGAGTTATTTTATGGTGATAAAGTGTGTGTTTCATCTGAGCTGATTTCAGCTTCAGGATCTCTGTGCCGACTGTCAGTAAGGATCCAGAGCTGAACAATCATTAAGGCCTAAATGTGGAGTTTGCTTTGCTGCAGTTTCTTCATCTTTGGAGACAATCTGGTTTTATCGTCTCCAAAGATGAGAGGTCGACCGTCTCTCTGCTTCAGCCAGCAGCTGCTCAAATAAAGCCGTTAAATAGATTATATAGAAATAATGAGACATTATTAAGCTCGTCCACTGAACATAACGAGCCCACAGCATCACACACACCTGCTGATGGAAACTACCTGCAGATACACACACACATCACAAGAGGAAACACAAAGTTTGCTCCTGATAACGACAACAAGTCGACATCAGGAGTTAATGATCTCAGCATCTTTCACAATTTGAGGGCTTTGTAATTCCACGCCATTAATGAAACTTTTTCTACGATCTTAATATTTCCACTGTTTCATAGTTCTGCTCTTCGTACTCTTCAGACCCAAAGAAGTCACAGACTCTCAGCTTGTGCGATCACGCCTGGCGAGCTTCTTCCTCCTCCTCCTCCTCCTCCCATCAGTGAGTCATTCTTCAGGAGTGCACCTGATCTCACCTCATCCCCTCGTCACTCTCTCATCCAAACACCAGGAGGTGAATCCACAGACTGGATGAGGAGGAGAGGTGAGTAAATATGTGTGTGTGTGAGTCACTCATATCTCCTGCAGACAACTCGCCATGTAACCACAAACGCATCCACGGCAGCCAAAACAGGCAAACAAGCAGCGATTTAACACGAGTGGGAGAAGGTGAGACGACCTGATAGCCGGCGGCTTGTGACACTGAGTCACGCCGCCGTTCGCGTCTTTACCGACAGATTTCGACATCGCCGAGCACACGTGGAGGGCCGTCAGCTCCCCAGCGTGCTCCAGATGGCGAGGCCGAGGGGGTCCGCAGAGCTCGCCCGTTCACTCTCTGACCTGCAAACTGCTTTAAAACGAACAAACGCGGTGCAGGCGATGAGTAACGACAGCATCACTCGAGCTCCTGACAGACTGAAAGAGGGAACAAATGTGAGCAGAGACGTTGTGCAAGGACGCGAGTAGGAGTGACATGAAAGAGTCAGAGATCCCACGGTGTGTGTGTGTGTGTGTGTGTGTGTGTGTGTGTGTGTGTGTGTGTGTGTTAGATCTGATGTTCCATTTACCGCTGAAGCCGTCCGGATTATTGCACCACAAAGAGTTGGAGAGCTGAATCACATCAATACTCAAACTCAGAACTGAGTCTCCTTCGATATTTTTTCATCTCCACACCAGTTCAGAGCAAGAATCCTGAGAAAATCTGGATTTTTGAGGCAGATAATCAAATAAATGTTTAAGAACTCATAAATGCAATAATGATATACTGAACTTTTCTCACCTGAGCAGAGAGCTGAGAGTGAGACGTTTTACAGCTCACATTTTATGAGTGTTTTAAGGCAGATAAAGTCTGTAAGCGATATTATTTCTCAAAAGCAAACAACCTCAGTAGGACCGACACCTTCATGGTCGGCGACTCGATCAGGTGGTCGATATTTTCTGGTCTGAAAATCACTGGTGTTACTTTCATAAAAAGAAAAGCGCCTCATCCATTAATTTCAGGAGCAGACCTGATGTGTTTTATTCTTGAGTGACATGCTGAATTGTGTTAGAAATAATTAAACAAACGTATATTAAATTAATATTTGAATATAATTACTCAGCAAATGTTTCTGTTTTAATAATCCGGGGATCATATAAACGTGGGCAGGAACGTTTCGGCTGCTCTGGTCTGATTTTATCACTTCTGAATAAAATAATTAGGTTACAAATAATTTATTGTGCTGCAAATAGCTTTTTATATTACCAGGTAGGCTGAACTCTGTGTCGACTGGATGAAAAGGAGGGAGACGTTCAGTTGACTTTCCTTTGGTCAGCTTCAGCGCTCAACCTCAAACTACACTTCCTTCATACTTTCTGTCATATAAATGTTTCCCTAAATGACTGGTCCACATCTGAGCAGCATATTTTAGATACTTTACACTAAGTAACACTAAGATTTGTTCATTTTTTGCTCAATTTTTGCTTCATACCAAACTAAATAACCCAAAATAAATAAATGGTGATACGTCATATCTTCATTTGAAATGTATAAATCAGTTAATAGCTGCACATTGAGGGAACTTTAATGAAACACTGCTTCATTTTATTTATGCTTAATTCACTCACTGATAAGACGGATGTTTTAGGCAGGAGTTGAGGGAGAGCGAGGAGATTGAGTGGGGAGCAGACGAGATAAAGAGGAAATTGAAGTGGTAATTGTGCATTGTGCTGTGAGACTGAGGCAGCCTGAAGTAAGACAATGTGGTTTTCCACCCAGCTCACCGCAGTCTCGCTCTGTGCCTCTGTCACCGAGCCCCAGTCGCTCTTACAATGGAGCCGGGACACCGAGCATGTGTCACCCATCTGTCAGACAATATGTCAACACCGCTATAATACCCGGCTAAATGTGGCTGCGGCCCGTTAAGGCCCTCCGCATCGATGCTCCTCCAAACATTCACTGCTTCCTAACCTAATCTCTACACTGTCTCCTTCACATCCATTTATGTCTGCTGCCATTTGGCATCATCTCCCATCATTTCCCTTTCCTCCCCTCTGCGGGTGGTGACGTATGCAAAAGCAGACAGCTGAACATCTTCCCAACATGCAGCCTGAAGTGTGATTCAAACACGTGCGTCGCTACAGTGATTTCAAGGACAGATGCTGCTCGTCATGCAAACCTCTTTCTGCAGCCTCTATCAATGATTTAAGGCCTGTTGTAAGCTACAGCGCAGACACAGGCTTTGTAATAAACAATTCAACAGGTACAGACTGTTTTGCATGTGTGCGTGTGTGTGTGTGTGTGTGTCTAAGTGAGTCTAAAATCAACTCAGCCAACGCACACAGGCGTTCTTCAGTCAATACGCAGCATCGTGTAGGAGGCAGGCCGGCTGCAGTGTGATCAGTGTTTGTCACTGCTGCATTAACAGAAAAGAAACATGTGAAACAGAAAAACAATAACGAATAATAATGAATGAAATAAATGAAATGCATCTATCCTCGTTTTCTCTGGAGGCCAAACACACACACAGAGCGTAGATTCACGTGGACACGTTACACATACAACAAGGCCTGCAGCCATGTGTGTGTGTGTGTGTGTGTGTGTGTAAATCAACAAACGTGCAGGTCTGAATCAGACCCAATGCAAACTAAATTTAACGCTGGATCAAGGCTTAAAAGATTATTCATTCAGCTTCTTGTAAAAAAAGAAAGAGGAGGAAATAAATACCACAATAATAAACTTTTACGTGTCAACATTTACCAGCCAGGCCCACGAATCAACCTTCATCACACACACACACACACCCCTGAATGGCAGTAACAAAGTGATGTAGTCGAGTATTTTGCCCTCCAATTAACAGGCAGTATGTTTTAATGGGCTGGTACCTTGTTAGAGCCTGGAGGTTTTTATAGGTCAGTAAATAGAAACTGACAGAGTAACAGACTGAAAGCACTCAACAGGTAGTCTGTGACGTTACAGAGCTCCAGTCTGTGAGCCTTAAAAACTCACTCAGTGTTGAAGTAGTCGTTCTACTTACTGATAAATAAGGAAAGTGTTTAGAGATGATTAAAAGTCTTTGCCCCAATTCTTCTCCTTAACCAGGAAGATCTGCAGATCCGACTCTGCGTTCATTTATCCTGCATGATAAATCAACACTGTGCACATTCAGTCTGCAATAAGCACAGAGCAAAAAGAAAAAAGAAAACACAGGACAGTAACTGGATCTGGTTTCGTCTAACCATCAACCCGCCCCCCTCCTTCACAAAAGGCCTGGATCTGCCCTGATCCCAACTCCACTCTTCGCCTCAGGACATCTGCAGCCCTGTTATTCATAATTCACCGCCTTTTTCTGAGGTATTTTATAGCAGCAGCTGATATCCAGGATCTACAGAAGTACAAGCAGGAGCGATCCAGACCGAATACAGCAGACTGTGTTCGCATCAGGATGATCTCTGTCCAGTTACTACAGCAAATGAAGTCAGTGTTTATTTACGGCACAGCACAAAGTGTGTGTTTTCTTGTCTGTAGAGATACACACACACAGTCATTTTAAAAAGCAGCCATGAATTAAGAATCTGCACTCGACCACATCACATAACAGAGCGAGCACCTCCGGCTGCTGGACTGTAAATTTAAACGTGCTCTTAATCGACCTGCCTCGTTAAATAGAGCATAATTGAATAAAAACGTCTTTTGCACACACACACACGCGTGTTGGTGAAGAGCTGCGAGCACGTCGGAACAAAAACGCGCTGATCTTTCTGGATAATAAGAAACCCACGTGTGCTGAGCTGTAGCTTTATCGAGGCGGCTTCAGAAAGCCCGCTGAACAGAAAGATAAAAATATCTTCTATAACAGAAATATACCTGCCGGCCTTCGCGCCTGCTGCCGTCAACAATGGGCCTGTCGACGAGAGCGACCCGAGGCAGGAAACTGCTCCACTTCTATTCATCTTTTAGAGCTCAGTGTGGATTTTACAATACGTGGATTTCAGCCGTTTTCCACTATTAAGCCTGGCGTGCCTCAAGGATCCATCCCAGGCCCACTTCTTCTTTTACATTTACGTTATCTGTAGAAAATTATAGTTTTTTTCAGTTTCAGCTGTTTGAATCTTCGAGTCTTTTATCTACTGAATGCTGATAAAACTGCATTATGGACATTATGGACGAGACAAAAAATAAGGTTTATAAAAACCATACATTTTAATGACAACACTTCTTTTTAGATCACTACAGTTTAAAACATCAATCTATTCAGCTCATCTGCTTCATTATTTTCCTTAAAATGCGGTTTTGCTTCAATCTAAAGCAGAACGATTGTATTTGAGCACGCCGCACTGACCCTGATCTCCCGTAATATACATGTCAGGAAGACTTGAGGGTGCTGACTCTCGCACACGGTGCAGAGCTTTGCGTGGAGACGAGCACCTGACAAGCTCTCAGATCTCATTAGATCAGAGCGAGCGGCGTGCACTCTTCTTCTTGTGATTCTGGTTACGTCGCTGCCAAAGCAAAAGACTCAAATCAGGCCTCTTCTTTTTCTGTCCTGCCGTGTAAAACCTCCCCCTCAGCCTCTGTACGGTTTATCTTTAACATCTAATTGTGACAATGCACTTTAAATTAACTGGACGTTGACCTAAATTTTGCATCAGGCCACACTGTTTATACAACTTGAAAACACATGAAATCACCGCAGAGCCTCTCGACATCTGCAAACCATCTCCAGCACAGGAGGGCTCTTACTTTAACCGTGTAACTCGAACCTTTCTCTTTTTTTTCCCTCTCCTCCCGCCGCTGCACAAACAGGTCTGACTGTCATTGGATGCACATGCTCCACATTAAGTCTCATACAAAGCACATTCACCTTTCGCTCTGCGAGCAGACAGTGAACGCAGCACCGATAAGTGACTCCTCGTGCTCCGCGTGGGCCGACAGTGAAGCGCCGTCTTCCTGAATCACGCTGCAATAAAACTCCCAAAAGCAATTTCTAAGGTTTGCGGGGGGAAAATGTCTTTTCCCTGTGTGCTGCTGCTCGGTGGGTGTTGTTTTTCCAGGAGGCCCCAGCTGTAACCCAGGTGACAGTGTGTACTTTGGCATGCAGCATGGAAATTGGTTTATATTCAAAAACCCCGACCGAACGACAGCAGGACAAAGAAAATAAACTGGAAACAGGAGAAAGCAGGAGCGAGTGAAAAAATAATGTCGTCGGCCACTTTCTGCAACTTAATCCTCAGACTCGGACAGACCAGAAACCACCAGCGGCTAAAAAAAGGATTTTGGTCTGCGATGATGTCACATTTGTCTGTAAGAGCCGAGGGAACTACAACATGAACCTTCATACTGAGAGCGACGACTTCAGAGATTCCTCACCTCTCCAAATGTGTTTCTGTGTGTCATAAACCTACTGTTAAAATCTAATTATACACACACATGGCATCTCTGTGGGAGAGTGCACACACACACACACACACACAGGGTCATGTGGGGAATAATACATAAATAATGCATTAATGAAGAGACCGTATCACCTTGTTAGCCAACAGAAACCTGCTGTGACCACAAACTCTGATCCCGACTCAGAGACACATGCTCACACATATAAAACAGAAAGTGTGTGTGTGTGTGTGTGTGTGTGTGTGTGTGTGTGTGTGTGTGCTGTCTGCCATACTTCAGTGCTCTTTTTCAGGGACTACTTCCAGCTCAGCTCTCTTTTCACGAGGAAAGTGGCCAAACAGCTTCCTGCTCCTTTTCATATTCTGTCCAACTGTTCATGTAAAAGTTTACCAGCAACACTTCTGGTAATTAAATTATCCTGCAAAGCATTTTCAATTTAAATTCCTCCGATAAACTAAACATCTCAGTCTTCTGTGAAAGAAAAACGTCGATATTTGGGTTTTAAACTAAACAGTTGATCCAGGAAATAATAGACTTGTTGAATTATTAGTTTCAAACTCGTCTACTAAAGAGGTAATTATGAGATTAAAGCTTATCCAGGCCCAGATAACAGTTATATTCAGAAACAGTTACTGACTTCCTGGAAGAGACTGTACTTTATTTAACCAACATGTCTTTGGCACTGGCCCTCCATCGTGGTATTTTACATAATGGTTAAGAGCACAGCCTATTTATAAACACAAGAAAACAGCTGAGTCTCCATTTATCTATTATGCAAATAGGAGTTAGAGAGGATCGCCGAACCACACAGATGCAAAAAGTAAAAGTAAATCAACTATTTTATTCTTGCAAATATAAAAAACTATTAAATATCTAAAACTACACCAAACGTGCACACTGCAGTTAAACCTCTCTTATTGAAGCCTCTGAGATTATCAACTTTCTCCTTTCTTTGGAAATGATCCAACAACTTCCCAACAACTTTTTGCAACCAAGCAAATTAGGCGCCTGGAGTTTCCTGATGAGGAGCATTTCCAGACAGCGCGTGCTCTCCCAAAAGAGTGCTGTCACTTGTAATGTGCCCCAACAGCCCAGATCCACAAGAAAACTTCAGAGAGTTTTTTCGCACCAAATTCCAGCCCTTCCAGAGGGACGAGCCCACAGCAAAGTTATCAGCGATGAAACTCCGGGAGTCAGCGTCCTGGAAGGAGCTGAGAGAGTCGGCCGATCTGACAAAAGTGAAGCAGATCGTATCAAACGGGCCTCTCCTCTTCATCGTCACCATCAACTGGAGGATATGACTGATTACTCTATTACTAAAAAGGTCAGGTGTCACATGCGTTTTTTTTCTCTTCCCTCAATGCGAACATGAGGTGGAAGAGAGCGGGAGGAGGTCCCTGGATAACGGCTCTGATTACGCTGCTCTTCCTGCAAAAGCTGCCGTGCGTAAACAACACAGCCTGAGGAGGTGAGATAAAAACAGGCAGACTTGGTTTAAATGAGCCAGTGAGTGTCGGTCTGTGTGAATATGTTAAAGACGCCTCTTTACTGGAGAAGATAGCTGCAAAGCTGAAAGTCAGATCCACACTAACGCTCTGCTCACACGGCTTCGACCTTCACACACAGACCAAAGACCAAAGAGATCATTTAGCACACTGAAACACACGATGTGAAGCATGCTGGTACATCAAATCACAATGCGAAAACAATGTGAAATGGGTCACTTGTGGTGTTGAACGTGAAGAGAAATCATGTGAATCTGCAGCATCTTATAGAGTCTTTAAGCTCCTGGTTTCGAATCTGCTTCACTCTTAGCTTTCACATGATGTTTCCAGCTGCAGCAGGCGGCTGCTTTCAGAGAAAAAGCCTTTAAAAAGTCACTGTACCAGCAGCTCAGCAGAAAACAGCCGACAGACTCGGTCAGAGAGCAGCTGGTGAACAAAGTGGAGCATTTAGCGGCTAAAGAGACAGATTTCCCTCAGGAGGAGGAGGAGACCAAACACAGAGCTAAAAGAGA
Source organism: Leiopotherapon unicolor (assembly GCA_036025355.1). Taxonomy (NCBI): domain Eukaryota; kingdom Metazoa; phylum Chordata; class Actinopteri; order Centrarchiformes; family Terapontidae; genus Leiopotherapon; species Leiopotherapon unicolor. Next base: position 13,304 of record JAVQJZ010054767.1, on the reverse strand, counting down.
GACAACGGTGGACTCACGTTCATCAGGAGACACAAACTCCTTATTAATGACTTTATGATGAGTTTTATTCAGAACTGCTGGATGAGGAAATAAGTGACAACTTTAAAAGGTGAAAATTTGTTAACATTGTGATAGCATCTCATCTCAAAGCTTCCAAAAGGCCAAATCAGCTTTTAAACACAACGCATGTTCTTGTTTTTTAATCCAAATTCAAACTGTGAAAAAAAGAAGCAACTTCAGAGGATTTTTTTTATGTCTGTGAACAAAACGACAGCTCAAGAGCAACAACAGTCTCCCACATGAAGAAACGGCGCAGATACTCCAGCAGCTCGCTCTTCACACACAAGATGCCAAATGTGGCTCTTTTACTTACTTGTGCACACACTGAGGGCTGCTGGGGTCTGCTGGGGGTGTTTTCTCCAGCTTGATGAGGATGGATAAATATTTTAGTGGCCGAGTGTGAGATCTCTCTGCTATATCATCTATGTGTAATTGTGCGTGCCGGAACCAGCCTTTCAGCAGATTTTCTCCTCCAATCCCCAACAGAGAGGTTAAGATCATATAATACAAGCTACACACACAAACACGCATAATACAAGCCTCATGCACACACACACACACACACAATACAAGCCTCATGCACGCACACACAGATAATGCAAGCTACTTGCAAACACATTCAGACATATCGGTGCAGGCGAGATAACACCACGAGTGTTTTCCCTCGAGGCTACAAACCCCATTCAGTCACAACCACACTGCTGATGCACTATGACTTTAAGAAACCGCTGTTCTTAATTGGATATTGTCCGGTAACGACTGCAGACCCCAATTAAAAATGATTTATTAGGAGCTGAAGAGGACTTGTTAGAGAAGGAACATCCGGAGTCTCCGGTCTGGTCGTCCCCGCCAGCAGACGTCTCAACTGCTGAAGAGGGACAGCAGAGCTCAGGAACGACCAACGTTTGGCAGACGCTCGCATTAAACTGACCCCCAGAGTAACATTTGTTCCTGGTGGAAAAACCCTCTGCAGTGAATACAACTGTCGTTAACTTCAGATCTGGGCAGGCTGCCTCTGAAAGGCCACTTCAGCCTGACGGTGTAAACCAAGCTGTGTTTAACCTACTGACCCACAGCCGGCGGGTCTGCTGGAGCCCTGACCTGGGTGGGTTATTAGTAGAATACCTCTGGCTCATTCATCAATGCGCAGAGAGGCTGAGCCACCACATTAGCCGGCCTCGCTCATCACCGCTAAACACTGAAGCCCCACGGTCAGCTCGGTGAGAGACTGTGGAGGAGCTGCTCGTCCGGATGTGGGTCAGTGTTTTATCGAGAACAAACTACACAAACCTTAAAATACATCATTAAGTAAACTGGATTACAGGGTGATGTCAGTTCACTCCACGGGGTGAACGGGACGCGTGCACAGAGATGGAGCCAGGCCTCGGGCTTATACTCCCTGTCACCTCTTGCAAAGGGACACACTCAACCACACAACTGCAAGAACTGACACATGCAGCACACACACACACACATGAACACACACATTAACACACACTCCTCCTCGGGCCGAGAGTTATAATGACATTCAGGCTTTGTGCAGCACCCCCGAGTGTGTTCGTGGGCCGTGCAGTATGCAAATGGAAGGTAATTCATTTTATACACAGAGGAGCAGACCAGCTCTACAGCGATGGATGTTATAGGACAATATCCATTGTTAAATCCACGGCGAGCCCAAATATTCAGGACGGGGAGGCCACTGATCCATTCAGCCGGGCAATATTAACTCCCGTTTTTGGCTCCATTAACACAAGAGACGCCATGCTTCGCTGCGTAGCCTCTCAATGGCCTGTGACTGTAGCATCAGTGTCGTTCCCGCTGTGTGTAGCCAGATGTAACAACCATGACATCACAACTTTAACCCCCGGATACTGTGCGGATTCGGTCGGATGCTCTGAAATTAGCATTTGCCGCTGTCACCGAGCATAAAGCGCAGCGCAGTTTAGAGCTGCGTGGGATCGTGCAAAAACAAAGGCAAACAACATCTTCCCTGCTGTCCATTTCTTTATGCAGAGTGCTGCGTTATGTCCCCCCGCTGCGAGAAACACACACAACTTTTCTCTTTTTTTCTGAGGATGAACTAGAAAAGAGCGTGGCCCCGAGGCGAAGGATGTCTCTTAATGTGTGAGTCAAACTAATGGACTGCTTCCTTCCACTGCGCCTCTGACCTCTCCTGCTCCCTCACTCATCCCGTATCCAACGTTTTCTCCCATCCTCCATCCCTGATTTACTCTCCCTCGATCTTTTCCTCTTGGTCCTAATGTCTTTACATCGCCCTCCCTCACCCTCACCACCCTGCGTCCTCTTTGTTTTTGTGCCTCGGGACACGGCAGCACAACGCGCAGGATCAATCCGACAGCAAGACAGATGTACACAACACACTCACGTGGGGGACGGACGAGGTCGGAGCCAAATGTTGTTCACGCACAGTCAAACGATGAATCTGCATAAACGTGGACACGATTACAGGACGGGTCCTGTTTTCCACCTGCATAAATCCAACTGAACCCAGAGGACACACACGAAGCAGTGACCACAACACGGCTGTGACAGGTCAGGGTGATTTATAGGCCTGTATGTGGGCCTGCAGGACACACACACACACACACACACACACACACACACACAGGGCTTTTAAAGTACTGCCTTCCCTGACTTGTGGTGTTGCCGTTCGGTTGGGTTTCCCTGCAGTTTGATCGGGTCTCTTTCAGGATAAAAAACCGTCGTCTCTGGAGGAGCTGTGGCTGCAGCAGGTCGGCTGATAAAAGGCCGCGCTCTCCTTCTGCAAACTGTAAATCACAGACAAGCTGTCGAACACAATGAGTAAGGCTGTGATTCAGAAAACTAAGAGCAGGACTGTTTGCGTGCGGCTGACTCAAAGCATTTGGCTTTACAGCGTTCCTCCTGCCCCCCCCGGACTGCAGCTGAACACACACTATCAGTGTGTGGAACATGTGATTAGCGTGTCTTTACATTATACATGAGAGGACAGAGCTGCAGGATCTCTCCTCTTCACTGAGTGTTTGAGAGAGAGAGGAGTGTGTGGCATAAAGAGAGCGCACACCTTTTTTCAGGCTTGTCTGAACATGCAGGTCTTATCACCCCGTCAAACAATCACCCAGCCTGCGTGACACCGCAGACGCCCCAAAACCAGTCAGCCTGCCGAGCTCCTGATTCACACCGAGCGTCTGTCTCCGCGTCCACGAGGCGCTTCGGATGACACGCTCATTTATTCCTGCAGCGCTCAAAACGCAGAAACAGAGACTCCAAACACACACACTCCCTCCTCCTGCGTCTCCCCTCACGATGCACGGCTGCTCCGTTGGAAAGTCCCAGGTGTGGCAGCCGTTGAGCAGAAAGGCCAAAAGGTCGCCGGAAACAAACAGCAGAGCGACGCCTCAAGATCCCGCCGCCGTTTGCAACCGGTTTCTGATCATTAGTCATGGCAGGAGCAGCGTGGGAAGGCTCACACTGTCACAACACTGCACCTGGCTGCAATACATTGTAATCAAACGGATGAATGTTAATGACACACCGAGCCGTGCTTCAAAAAGGCAGGAAATTCACCTGTCACACCAACAACAGAGAGTACCATCACTGTTTATACTGCAGCTGAAGGCTCATACAGAGTAATGCCCCCCCCACAAAGACTCTGCAGTGAACATTAGTCCAAGTGAGAGACCTTCAGTCAGTAACGATGACCAGATGTTGCTGAGTGACTCATGGAGCTGCCCTGCCCTTTAATCTGCAGCGAGATGCCACCAGGTCAGAAAAAAGGGGGGGGGGCAGTAAACCTGAACCAGAGAGAGAGAGTGTGTGTGTGTGTGTGTGTGTCCACTCCGGCTTCACACACAGACACACCTGTGAAAGTGCTAAAGGTGATCAGAGACACGTGACCGGGTCATTTTTAAACGTCATCAGGAGCGTTTTCACGCGCGTTTTGGAGACGTGCGTGCGTCTTTGCGCGTGCCAACCCCCCCCAAGCACGTTATGTGGAGATAATTGGAAACACCCCCCCCTCACAGACACACACACACACACACACACACACTTACTTGCCGATGACCTCGCAGAGCTCGTACACATCTTCAAAGAGGATGTCGTCGTCCGCCATAGTCCGACCCCGGACTGATCCCCCAAACACGGAACCGGATTAGAGGGGTGGGGGGGAGCACAGGCCGGCCGGGGAGGGGGGCAGCTGCGCGTCTCACACAAATAAAGAGTTCCCAAGAAAAGCTCGTAAATCCCAGTTGTCGCCTCCTCCGTCGCCCCCCCTCCCCAAAAAATGCGTCGCTGTGGGTGAGTCCGCTCCGGGAGGGGGGAGCGCAGTAATCCAGCTGGGGGGGGTCCGCCGGTTCGGCCCCGCCTTTCCCAAAGCTGCCCGGTGTCCTCCGGCAGCTGTCACACACTCTCACACACACACTCTCACACACACACACACACTCTCTCCGGTCGGGTCGCGCCCCCCCCCGCTCCGGCTCCGGTTGGCACACCCGGCGGACGCTCCGGCTCGGGGTCCTGGTCCAGCAGGGTCCTGGTCCTGGTGCCGGGCTGGGAGCGTGTGTGTCTGCTCGCTCCAGCGCCGCGCGGTGTGTGAGTGTGTGTGTGTGTTTTTCCGCGGAGCTTCCAGAAAAGCAGGCTCCTCCTACAGGGGGGTTATGAAACTGCCCCGCCGTCCTCCATGTTGGCGCACAGCCTCCCCGGGACTGCGCACGGAGGCCTGCAGGCGCGGAGCCAACATGGCGGCGCGGCGGCGCCATGAAGGCTCCGCTCAGCCCGCAGTTTCCTCCAGAGCTGCCGAGCAGAGAGCCCCCCCCCCCGGAAACAGAGGAGAGCTTTCCACCATCTGAAGTTTTCTCCAGCTAAAATAAAACTGTATTTATTCAGGATACATCTGCAAATCATCCATCTTTCTAATAGTTTTCTGCATTATTTCTTTTAAAACTTTAAACTGAAAATGTTTTTGTTAAATAAAAAAGACATAAAGAATCCTCACATGTGCCCAAAGCTGACAAAGGATCATTTATCATTAAAACAACAAGCAGATTATTTGATAATTAGATAAATATTGTCCCTTTGAGAGGTGTAAAGACTAAATTATCTTTACTTATAGTGTAAAAATCATCATTTAAACACACAAAAAAAGAGAAAATGAGTTTCTCTGCACTGCTGTTTCCAGATCTGCAGCTTTCTACTCGTGTTTGGACAAAGAAAAGAAACGACGGAGGAAAAAAGCTGCAGAAACTTCACATTCATGCAGTCGAGTGTCGCCTGATAATCGATCCAGAGTTGTAAACTCTCTTTTCAGGGTTTTGTTTGGTCTTTGAGTGTCTGATAAATCTCCTCTGAGGCTTTTCGTGGACGCTGGATGGTCGGAGGCCTTGTGGGCGACAGACACATCCTTCTTAAAAAATGGAAACCAAAACACCTCCTGACTTTGACAGCGTAAAGATCTCAGATTACTTCAACGCTTCTTTGTGAAAAACAGACAGAAGCAGCACGAGTGACTTTCTGAAGAGCGGCTGTGAGCCTGCAGACGTGCAGATTTGAGGGGCTCTGCTGGGCTAAATACGCTGCCAGCTGATTAATGCAGAGTGAATAATTAAGCAGAGTTAGTAAACCCGAGATGATGAGCTTGTTCTTTTATTTATGGTTCTCCTACAAAAAGGGATTTGATGTAATTAAATAAGCCCCCACAGCAGCGAATGTGGGTATTGTTGTTTTCCTCCCCTGATGTGTGACTGCTTACGTAGCACAAAATAATAAAACATCCTTTATTTGAGATATGAGCACGTGAAGAGGTGGGGGATGTTTGGGGGGTGATGGGCAGTTTGGCTCAGGAGGAAGAGATATCAGGACATCAGAGGAAATCTTATCTCGAACCAACACTCCCTTCTAGACTCAGCCGGTGGTGTGTGTGTGTGTGTGTGTGTGTGTTTACCAGATGTTCTTAGCCCCAGTCAGGAATCACAAAATGAGCTGATGTACAGATTGGTTATTCACACACACGCTGTGCAGGTGTAGCATGCAGAGAGGCTGTTCAACATTTATATCAGAGCACTTTGCACTCAACAACCCGACAGTATCATCCAGAATACTCCAGATCCAACGTTCAAGACTCAAGATTCAAGACTTTATCGTCATTTTCTCAACAATCACATCAAGTGGTTGCTGGCAACGAAATATCTCGAGGATCCCTAAAAAATGAGAGAGAAATTCACAATCGCAATAAATGGATAGAAAACAAAAATAAATACTTAACAGACCTAAAATATCTTCATAAATAGACCTGCATGTGTGTGTTTTATGTATTAATTTTATTCTTATATTTTCTTATGTGTCTGCTGTGCTGCAAAGACATGTACGTCCAGTTTTGTTGTACAATGTTCAGTGACATTTTATTTTATTCTAAAATATAAAGCATGCAACCAAAATAAAGAATATACAGTAAAATACAGAAAATACTGTTGGTGCTACGTGTGCAAATTTAACAAGAAAATACTGTTGATATGGTGAAATTTAAAAGGAGTTTAACAGTTTAATGGCAAATTATCAAGAAAGTTTTCATATACGAGGAATTTATCTTGATATGGTGGAGCAGTATTATGTATTATGGATATATAAAATAGAAAACATGAGTTATTTAAAATAAATAACTGTATATTTTGTGCAGGAATATGCAAAGTTAAACCGAAGTTGGGGGTCACGTTCAGATATTAACTCGGCAGGCTGAAGCCTCTTTTTCTGCAGCCGTACAAACGCTGGATGTTGTGTCTTTTTTCAGCGCTCACGTCCTTCAAGCTCCACAGTTTGTGACGCAGTCGTTCTGCTACAGATTCAGGTCAAGACGAGAAAACCTTGAAGGTTTTCATCAGTTTTTCACAGGCTGAAGGCTTCGACACGCTTCTGCAGGCTGCACGAAGGTTAAAGTGCACAAAAGTCATTAAAGCTCTTTGTTACAGATTGAATGAATACTGAGAATCATTCACCTTTTTTATTTCTGTTTTAATCTGCCTCCCAACAGAAAAAGATTCCTTCATGCTAATGTCCTCGTACTTTCACATTAAGATGCTTTTTTAGGGTTTTATCATGAATGTATGAGTGTTGACAGGCCGTGATGCAGCTGAGGAATCATGTTTCTACTCCACTAATTTGTATTCTTAATTATCATCTGTGGGGAAATGTAATTGCTGCCTTGATTATGTTCACAAGCTGCGTTGTTTTCTGTAAGTGAAGCAGCACTTTTGTGTGCGGCACACGAGTCGCAGGTGTGAAGTCAGACTGACACCAGAGGCTGAAGTTACTGAAGTTTTCGTCAGGAGGCCTTTGTGAGCTTCGGTTTGGTAAAGCGCTCAGGCTCAGGTTAGTGAAAGATTGTGGTGTCAGTTAAACGTTAACAAAGTGCCTCGAGCACTGAAGACTTTTCTCTTTTAACAGCAAACCACAGTTTTCTCCAACCATCACAGACTGAACTTTATCACAGGAAAGTTTTTGTTGTCATGATCTTATATTGTGCTGCAGATATCGAGAGAACAAGTGAAAAACATTACAGGGTATTTTACTGGGACATGTTAAATGATAAATACTTTAACATGTGTTTCTTTTGACACATGCTACAATTGTTGAACCAGCAGTGGTTTGATCCACTTTATCCATCGTGTTGGTCGCTTGTTGTCTCTGTGGGAAACTGATGTGGCTTAATTCTTACAGTGTAATCCGTCCTGGTTATAGGTAATCTGTTCATTTGTGTTTGAAAGACTGCATATTTGTGCAGTTAATGTTGAAAGGTTGGTTGTGATTATGATGTACAGCAAAAGTGTCTTTGGTATCTGATCAAAGGAGAAACCTCGAGCATGTAGAGACTCACCTGTGGTCTCCAAAAAACATGTCAGCTCCTTTTTTAATGACATAATTACACACATAATCTACATTATTTCACTCCGTCGCTTCACATACAAGAGGTAACATGTCTGTGGTTACTGTTTGAGCCACAGGTGTGTAACCGTACAACAGAAGTGGTGAGACGAAAAGAAACTGTGGAGGAAGTCTGACGTCTCATCTGCTCTGCAAAGAGTTTGAATGACGGTAAATATAAAGAATTCAGCGAGAGTGATCCCTTTGAAGAGGGAGGAAGATGATCACAGGCGGCGTTCGGCGTCCCTGTGATCTGGTGGAAACCATCATCTTCCCCGAAGTGTCTGCTGAGGGGCGACACGAGCTCGTTCAACTCTGACTCTGTTTCCTTTCACTTCCACATCTCCTCCCGTCCTCGCTCACTGAGTTTCTGCGTTTTTCTGCAGTTTGAAAGCATCTGAAGTACACTCCAGCATCTCTCCACTGTGCCGCAGTGCCCCTTTCTTTTTATTTAGCTGCGTTTGAGTTTAACATCGCGAGAAAAATAGTCATTTTGATGAAACACTTTATGCCTAACAACACTGTTAAATGAATAGAAAGAATGAAAGTTGCTCCACTGATGCACTTTGTATTTTGCGCATTAAATTATTATCTGTTGTGTATTTTCTACCTGACTTTGTGTTATTATTGATGGGTGGTGGACACTGGAGAAAATGCGTCAGCCTGCTCATTCAGTTTTTTATGAGTGAAGGCCACAAAAAGTTAGTCCTTTCATGTCATTTCTCAGGTTATCACTAAAGCAAAAATAAAGTCAGTGTGAAAGGAGCCATTCTTCACAATGAATAAGGTGATATTTCAGTAAAGGTGCCTGGGTCAGCAGAACAAGCTGTAAACAACAGTGACGTGTAACCTTAAAGGACGGATAAGGAGGACGTTTTTGCAAACACTTTTCTAATTAATCAGACTCGTTAGCATTCACAGGGAGTCGTGTTTCCTGCCACCAGATGAATTTGGGTCCAATATTCGCTTTGTGGTTTTGTGTTGGTGCAGCTCTTTAAGGGAAATCTCCATCTCTTTAGCTGCTAAACGCTCCACAATGTTCACCAGCTGCTCTCTGACTGAGTCAGTCTGCTGTCTGCTGCTGAGCAGGTCGCGTACGAGGAGCGTTTCTGCTGAAAACAGCTGCACGCTCTGCCTGCAAATGGTTGATGGGAGCAGCCAGACTGAGCCAAAACAGTGAAGCTACAGGCCATAAATGAGCTGAAAGGCGATAAAACGCTCTGCAGAGCTGAGGGAAACTGTCCCCGCCTGACCCCGCTCACGTTACACCGCCATTTCAGTCGCTGCTGTGAAAATATAGATTAGTACACTTTGAATGCACGATGTGAAATAACATTTTGAAACAGAGCTTTATCCCTGAACACACGCTAACACATCACTTATGCACCTTCAGTTTCCCTGCTTTGAAAAAAAAACGAGTGTATTTGCTCGGTATTAAACAGCTCAGCGCCGCATGTTTCTCATGTGTGATTCAGTCTGTTCAACCCGCAGAAGCACATCAGAGAGGCAGATCATGACAGTGCTGCTTAATGATATCCTCTGCTGCTTTTGGTTTTTGGAGTATTAAGTCTCGCCCCTGGCTGAGTCTAAAGCAAAGCTTGTTCCATTTTTCAAGAGCAGAGCAAACTGAACTTCCCCACTAGGAGGCTTTAGGAGAAGTGTTGCCGGTAGCATGCATCATCCTTTTTGCTGCAGGAATCCATTTAGAAGCTGTTTGTGTCTTTCCTGTAATGCTCTGACTGCCCTACAGTCTGGACGGGAAAAACAGTACAAATATGTTTTTATCTCGGCCCAGTTTTGAGGATTTTGTGCTGATTGTGTTTGTTCACCCCTCGGTGACGACGTCCCACATAAGAGACGAGCACTCAGTGCTTCCTCTCAGCTCAGGCAAATGTCAACCAGCGTTTTCTTTCACAGACCCCAAAGCCTGTCAATTGTCATCAGCAAGTCAATTTTCTTCAACGTAGTTGGGACTAATTGTTTTCCATCTTGTCCCTGGGGCGAACAAAAACACACTGACGGTGCTCATTATAAAGCTGCCGGGTCCAGCGGAGAAAAGACCTGTCCTCACGCTGACTAGTGGCTCCTCTAATGTTATTAACAAAGCAGAAATCCATGCTGGTTAACATGGGCTGGATCAATGGACTTCACGGCCCAAAGGATGGATGAATAATTTGGTTACCGACGGCGCTGACACGATGAATAACGTCCCTTTATTCAGCATTCAGAGCAGCACACAAACATCCAATAAAGGGTTTATAACTCACTACAATGTAGTTTTAAATGGATGAAAGTGTTAATTAAAGTCTTTTTTAACAACTATAAGATCTACTGTGAGCAGAGGCTGCTGTTTAAATAGATAATGAATGATAGTATTTCATATAAAATATATCTTCATGGGAGAAATTAGAATTGCTGACAAATTCACACACACTTAAAATGATTTAATCTGTGTATAACTACATTACAGTGTGTTGTAAAGCGTTTACTGACTCATTATACTGCTTATAAATGCTAAATTGGGGGAAATTATAGTACCATTAAATGAAAGTCAATGTGTGTGTGTACATGTATTTATACTTGTGTGTGAGAAAGACAAAGAGGAAGCTCATCTGTCTGGCTGACTGCAGCAGAGCTGCTGCCTGCAGAGTGCTTATCAGGGACACGGTGAGCAGTGAGGAGGAGGAGGAGACGGGTGAGGCGGAGGAATGAGATGAATGGCAAACGCTGTGTCTGAGTTTAGAGAAGCTGCTTCTTTAGGATGCAGGAGTCCACGAGGAAAAAAAATCTCCTGCTGCCCCGAGGGTGCACATGTCTGAAGATGGCTCGAAGATCCACATGCTGGTTGTGTTAGTTGTTTTTGTTTTAGTCTTTCCTTCGCTCTCTGCCATCCATCTTCACCAGCTTGAAACGAACATGTTGTTTGACCTGGAAGCGACGGCCTTTACCTCAATCTGCTCCTACACAAGTCCAGCCATTTTTATTATACCACAAATCACAGGCTGCCTCAAAGGGCTTTACAATCTGCACAATATAAGACAGAAACCCTCTGATCAGATGAGGAAAAACACGAGGAGGGATCCTTCTGTCAGGACGGACAGACAGCGAGTGTTTCCTGAAGCTCCTCATTTCCTCAAAGGGTTGATAGTTGGTTAAACTAAACCCAGTTTCCCCACATGTCCTGCAGCCTGAGTGAATTTAATGTCTCGTTGCTCCCTGAAGAGACGCAGAAAGAGACATAATCCAGGGACTGCAGGGGTCAGACGAGTAATCTGAATCATTTATTACTGTGATAAATAATCCACACGCTTGTTTCAAGTATCGCTGTTTTTTATTTGTAACCTGAGATTATTTCCACTTTTCTAAAATGTCGTCACTTCATGTCTCCTACAGAGGGCGCCACTCAAAATGAGAAGAGCAGGAAACTAGTTTCATTAATCTCACAGCATCGTGGAGACAAAGTCCTCGTTAAAGTCAAAAGTGTGTGAAAACTTTTATTTCCAAGACTTGGTTTTTGTTTCTAGTGCTGTGGTGGAAAAGAAATCACAAATCAATCATCTGATTCACTTCTTCGATTCGTACACTGGTGTTGTTGCTGCACAAAAAGCCTGATTCAGGTTGTTTTAATTTACTTTGCATCAAATAAATATACATAAGAATGGAAGAAGAAGCGTTTTGCAGATATCATAATGTAGGAATCACCTGAATCATCATTACTGATCAAACCCTGATCGTCTGTGGTTCTCATGTTTTGTGTGTTTTTGGCCTGGATGTGTGTGTGTGTGTGTGTGTTGGTGAATCTATATTTGACTTCACTCTCTCTCTCAGTGCTCTTAAAAACCAAATGACTTCTATTAAATTTTCTCTGCACTGGTGTGTTTCTGAGTGTGTCGGCGCGCTGCTCTGCTCTCTCAAAATGAATATGCCGCCTTGAAAAAAAAAAAAGCTCTTTTGGTGTTTGCTCATTTTCGTCTGCCCCGCGGTACTCTGTCCCCAGACAGGTGAGTTGAAAGACGTGCTGAAGGAATGTAATGGACACATTTTTAATGGATTGTTGCTCCGTGGCAGAGAGGAAGGAGGGGAAAACACAATTATTCACTCTGTCTGCTCCTGCATGAGGACTGAGCGTGAGGATGTGCAGGTTCACAGCTCGGTTATCATGCTGTTGTTTCTCTACAGTTTTTATCAGGAGCACGTCAGATTTATGAGTTTAATGTGTGTTTGTGTTGTTCTTCCTGTTGCAGTAATGATGCACGAGAGAGAGAGAGATCAGTAATGATGCACGAGAGAGAGAGAGATGTCATCTTTCACATCTGTCAGTCGCATCGATGCTGCCTCTCTAAAGGTCACATGTTAAGGGGTGGAAGTCAAAAACTCTTCCAGCTTTACTTTAACTCGACATAAAATACGATTCTTTATCTCTAAAATATCACAGAAACTACCACACTTTACTTAGCTGCATATCTTCTTATCTACCTATTGGTCTATATTTCATTTGATGGTATTATATTTCCATTTTTTTTTGCTTGTGTGGCTTTTTAAATATTTTGAACATTGTTTTAAAGGAGGTTCAATAATTTAATTGCCAATGATTGCTTAATGTAAACTGCACATGATAATATATTCTGTAAATGTTCTGGGAAATTTTGTGCTTTTGGAAGTAAAACCCTTTTTTTCTGAAGGCTTTAAAATGATTTTCACACGTATAAACCTCCAAACACACCTGAACAGCACACTGAATTAAAGGCTTCATATATTTAGTCACAACTCATTAACTCTGTTCAGGTATTGCAGCAGTAAATTCAGACATAATCAAACAGTTTCATAACTCTGATGTTCATCTTTCAGCCGCTGTCTCCTCGTCAGTCGGTGATGTTAGATGCTCTTTTAACAAGCAGGTCTGAGGCTTCATCACCATGGCAGCACAGCTCGTCGGCTTCACGGCCACATTGTTTGTGGTGTCTGCTAAAAATATGTTTATCTTAAAAGCTGCATTTACAAACGCTGATATGAATAAAAACCCTTGTTTGATTTAAGATGAAGAAAACAGACGTGTATGTGGGATAAATATATTTTTTATCAGGAGACTGTGATGATTAAATGAGATATTTTCTGCTTTTCCTGCGAAAAAATTAGTTTATTTCAGGCAGTTTGTGTTCACGGATTTCACTTGAGACAGGAACTTTGCTCTCTGTGATGACTTGTATTATGTGTATTTTAGCAGAAATATTACTAATGTTTTATGAGCATTCACAGACCTTTTTTAATGAGAATTAATTACAGTCAGTGAAACCAAAAGATGATTACACTGATAACACACTCAGTCCTCC
>JAVQJZ010054750.1:0-10983 GCA_036025355.1 Leiopotherapon unicolor | reverse complement strand
AACATAACCATCAAAATGTTGATTGTGCTTTAGTTGGCTGGAGTGGGTATTGAAGTCGAGATAAGTTCAAAGAAGGATGTCTTAAAGGACATGTGATGCTGCTTGATTTACATTTTTATCGCCATAAAGAGGAAGTGGTTTTTAGAATGAGCAGATCAATAAAACGTTTCATTTGTATTCCGACAATTACACCTTCTTACAGTTACAACATTAGAGAAAAAAACCTTACAATACTATATATAATGCAGTATTTCTACAGGAGACAGGGATGCTGTACGTCACTGATCAGAGAGCTCTGTCTCTCGCTTCAGCTGCAGCATAGAATATGTCAAGTGATCATATAAGTGATTTTCAGAAGCTCCACGGCTGGATGGTTATTTAATTTTAATGACGCTAGGATATCTCCGCAGAGACTTAAATGGCAGCAGATAGATCCAGCTTTAGATTATTAAAAGTTTCGACTTCATACTCTGAGTAATGTTAGCTGGTTTATTGTAAGAGGCAAGTTTATTACCCATCCTCTCATTATATATTGTGTGTGGTGACCAGTGTGTCGTAATTAATCACGGTAATCCAGCATCCGTGTGCTTTTTCTGCACTATCTCAGTGTTGTGCAGCACATTTTCTGCTCTGGTTTTTGCCAAGAACAATAAATTTGCCGAAACATTGCCATGTTGTATTAAAATTTTTGTTTTAATACAAGATAATACGATAGAAGTGTGTTTGGGCCTTGCAGTACCGACAGGCAACTACATGATATATTGGGGAAGATATCAGGGTATCTCTTCTCTCATCCCAGATCACCAGGTCCCAGGCAGTTTTTCTTTGCTTTGCAGTGATATGCAGAATACATACAGCTGCAGACTGCAGTGTCTGTGTGTAGGTGCATTATAAAGCCGTCTCATCCCTTCCCTTTATCATAAATGCACTTCCGAAAGGTGCTTTTACATTTAGCCTCGAGGTGTTATCTTACATCTCTAAGTCTTCTCTTAAAGGCAGACACGCAGAGATATATTTTCACACATCTCGAGTTAAAACAGTGTACATATGCATATCTTTATCTTTGACAGGCAGGGCATACATAAACCATGACATTTCTGAATATCTGAACTCTCACAGTGCACCATGGGAAATATGATAGATGGCACCAGTCACAATGCATGACGGGAAATGTGATAGATGACTGCAATGACACCGGCCACGCCTTTTTGGTTTTTGCCCGAGAGCAGCACAAAAAGCACAATGATGAATGATTTGACTTCATGAAACTTGATGAGGCCCTACAGTGAAAATGTTACACTGAGAAAATAGCTCACAGACATCCTATGGTGTGTATAACAACTATTAATATGAAGCAGATTTACAAAGCGCCTCTCTGCATCTTTTCTGTTCAGCTGACAGGAAAGGAAAACACATTCCTGAGTTATTAATAGCAGTTCTGGCAAAATCACAACTTTTTGATCATAATATACAGTTTGTAATGTTACATTGGGGACTTGTCTTATTCTGAGCCTCAGGTCTTTTCATGAAAAGAGGGAACTGCAGGGCACTCCTGTATGTAACAAACCTCGTTTCATGCTGGTCTGAGAAAAGGAATATGTGTCCTCAAATACGGGCATTACCTCTTTATCACAACCTACACCCCAAATTTGCTCTCGCTACAATTAAGCAATTGACATCCCATCATGGTACGTATATAAATGCTGAGCAGGCCCACTCGATTGTTATTTTGTATCAAGAGGGCAAGAGGAAAAGATCTAACCTAACCACTGAGTTTCTGATGAGGATGAAAATGAATTGTATGTTATGGCCTCCACAGTCACCACAACTGAACAGCTATGGGAGATTATTATTACAATTGATCATTTTTGTTGTTGTTGTTATTTTTATTATTATTGTACTAATATGAATCTTGTGGGGCAAACACTAATGTAAATATGTACATGTAAATATCAGTTTATGTTTGGGTATCTACACAGTCTGCTCGCAAATGACTTCTTTTTTAGTTTTTCTGTGTATTTTAATATAATTGATCATCTAAGTTACTGTGACTGTTATGCTATTTTTTTAAAGTACGGAAATGTCAGCAACAACATCAGCGACAACAAAAACAGTCAGACCACAGAACATATGAGGTTTCTGCACAACACAATAGCATTGTGCATGTTGAGCACAGTGAGTGTTCTCACGGCTGCCTGTATCCCCTCCAGAAGCAGATTTCCATCCATTCTGGCCGGCCTTCGGTAAACAGGCCATCTTGTACAATACACATGGCAGAGTTTGCTCCCGGCCAAAACTGACAGATACTAACCAAAAAAAAACTGCAGGGAAACATTGAGCAAAACAATAAGTTCTTCCACGTCTGACACTTTCTGTTCACACTCGTTCTCCCTCCATCTGTTTGGCCTGAGCTGACTCCCTGCACGTACTCCCTCGTCTGCTGTATGTCTGAGGTTTCCCCTCGACTCACGAGCAGCATGAAAACTAGCCATTAAAGTAAACGTCTGGCACATCCTGACATGCTCAATCACATACATGCTTCCCCTCCTGCTCCCCCTTACCACCTGATTTATTCATGGGGTTGATTAGGCTGCAAGGCCAAAGTAAGCCGGTTGCATCATTGTGCGGCTAAATTGCTGTTAGTTGGAGCTTCTCACAAGATTTACAGCTCCTTAATGGGGCGGAATTGGAGGAGGGCTGGTGGGTTTAATTAGAGAAGCTAAAAGAGCTGAAGAGCAACTTCCAGAGCGCTGATGAATACATGCAAGGAGTTGTGAGTGGGGGTGACTGATGAAGGGTGGCTAGGTGTGTGCTTACATGTGTTTACCATTATTTATTCAAGGAACCTGTGCTGAGCGTTTTGCTCCTTTTCCCAGCATTTCCTTCACCATGTTGCTGAACGTAAGTCAAACACTTGCTCATGTAAAGTTCTGGTTTTGGTTTCTACCCACTCCTGAGGGACACACCCGGCTCTTTAGCAGCTAAATGCTCCACTGTGTCTGTCGTCTGTTTGCTGCCGAGCAGGTACAGTCTCAGAAATGGGGGTACAGTCTCTGTTCCCCAAGGTACCATCTTATTATTACACCACTGGTTTCTATTATGTACCTTTTTGATAGCAAAAAGATACATATGTGATCCCAGGCAGTGTTTATTCTGAATGTTAAAGTATCAGGAGACATGTATACATTTTACTTTTAGATTGAAAGGCTTTGCTTTTTCTTTATTTATTCAAGATTCATTTGTGGGACGGGGTTGAGTGGCCTTGATATACAAAAATAAAAAATGTAGAAGGTGCCGAATCAAGTGCTGATATATGACTGATTCACACTGGATTAAATATTAACCGTGATTTTCATCAGCTACATTGTGCCAATAAAATGGTATTTTTTCATTTAAATGAATCTGGAAAAGTGAGTTTGTTCATGCCTAAAGGTGCAGATAAGTACCCAATGTCAAGGGTGCAGCTGTGCTATAGAAGGGCACTGCCCCACTGACAGAACGTTGCACCCCCAAAGGTACAAATGTAGCACTTTGTTTTTCACAGTGCATGCTGTGCACTGAGACTTGAGAGCTTCTTCGCTGAAAACCGCTGCCTGCTGCAGCTGAAAATGGCGCTATGAGAGCTGTGAGTGAAACAATGCAGCAAACCTGCAGGCCAGACAGCTGCTGTACTCAGGCTGACGTCCTGGTTTAACTCTGACCTGCTGTGTTTGCTGTAGCTCTGCTCATATACAGTTACAGTTTTGTGAAACAAAGGACCGTTTCCATTTTAGGTGGATTAGTTCATCCGCCTAAATTGAATGTTTGATATTACTTTTGATAAAATGAGAGCTAATTGTAAATAAGTTTATTCTAGTAGTTTATTCTTCCCAAGCTAATTTAGTTTAATTGTGTAGTACAAGTTAATGAGAAGAAGATAAATGTTTAATATTCCAACTACATTCATCTTTATTCTGCATCTTTGGGCTTTATACTTCTGCTGTCAATGCTTCTTGCACTTTATGCCTGTGGAACATGTCAAGAATATAGACAAGAACACTGATATAAATTATACCAGAGGAAAATAAACCAAAAGAACTACACGTGTAAAAATGGACAATGATGATTGTGAGTGTGGTAAACAGGAGAGTTGAATAAGTATCTAATATTTGTGTGTCTGTGTTTGTTTACTGTTTGCTCTAGTATTTGCCAACTTGTATCACTTAAATTCAGTGTGACATGTGTGTGTGTGTGTGTGTGTGTGTGTGTGTGTGTGTGTGTGCATTTCTCTATTTTAACCCCAGCATTATATAATTCTCCACAGTTCTGCTATGTTGCTCTTTTTTTCCAGGAAGTTTCTCGAGCCACCCTGCTATGAGTCTTCTATGAAAAGCAGAGGGCCGAGGCACCCTGACGAGCTGCTCAGCTGCTCACTGTTGCCTGTTAAAGACAATGAAGCTGGGACACCAGTGACTTAAATCAAATCTACATTCAATATGATTAATGATATTTTTCAGATATTTGCTTTTTTTTTCTTTTATTTTTTTTACACTTTTTCCATCTTATATGTAAGAAAATG
Source organism: Leiopotherapon unicolor (assembly GCA_036025355.1). Lineage (NCBI taxonomy): Eukaryota > Metazoa > Chordata > Actinopteri > Centrarchiformes > Terapontidae > Leiopotherapon > Leiopotherapon unicolor. Next base: position 6,425 of record JAVQJZ010054750.1, on the reverse strand, counting down.
TCTCATTTGCCCTTTTCAGCCTGCACACCAAAATATGCCTGACATGCAAAAGAATCATATGTGAATGTGTGAATGTTGGAGCAGCTGTGAGTCACAAACTGTGCCACATCCCGGTCATATCTGCCATTGTCTCCCTGGAGTTGTAGCATTATTCACTGTCTGTGGAACAGCTCCAGGATTTATCTCAAGCTGACGTCAACACTACAGCAGATTAACGAGAAACCTGCACTGTAAAATACTACGCATCCTCTGATCCACTGCTCTACATGAAAGTAAATTCTCCTTTATTTTCTTTTATAGTGCTGTCAAAGCTTTGTTTACATGAGTTATATAAGGACCTGACATAGTATCAATTATAATCAGCTGAGAAAAACAAAAGATATGATTTTTCACACTTACCTCAAGCTCTCCAAAACCTTTTGTCAAGGTCCAATCAGAAATTCAATATTTTATCAAGCGCTAATGCAAATACACTTCGTTTATAACGAATAACTACGTTTGCGGCGTGATGGTGAAGAGGTTATTCTCATGATCAGTAACAATAAAGAAATGCAATAAAACAGAAGGTAAAAGTAACTTCCTCAAGGGTCCTTTTTACCAAACAACATCATTGTCATTCTTGTGCATTACAGGCTTAGAAAAGCTGGATAACACTGCAGATGAGGTGATATAGTGATGTGTGATATTATGAGCTGTCATGCTGGTATTTAATGAAGTAAAAGAGACTGATCAGGACATTCATACAAACATAAACATAAAGCCAGAGAAGTCATTCAGTGTTACAAAAATGTATTGTGTGTGTCGTTGAAATTAAAAAAAAGTATTAAATGCATTTCATTTGCCTTTTGCATATGATATTTCCTAGATATTTTATATTCATCATAATTTCTAGCTAGCTGTTTTCATCTCCATTGCCCTACAAAACAGGATATGTAATGAATGTTTATTACTTCAGTGAGTGTTTCAGAACATCCTCAGGTTTAATCTATCAGCAAGCTAATCTACACTGTATATGTAGAGTTAGTCTACGTATCTATATTACCGTATTTACCGTATAAGGCACACTGTCAATGAATGGTCTATTTTTGACCTTTTTTCATATATAAAGCACACCGGACTATAAGACGCATTACACACAGTACGTATCACTCCGCGAGGCTCCTGACTACGGTGGCCGTAATGCTCCAACAATCCATCAAGCAGTGCAGCTTCGTAGCTTACCAAAGTCATACTAAAACATTTTGACAGATTTTTGAGCGCCGTGTACCACATAAAATCTGTTCCAGGTCAGTAAGCACAACCAGAATTCATACATAAGGTGCACCGGATTATAAAGCGCACCGTCAATTTTTTTCTTTTGATTTCTTGAATCCAGTCTTGTTATTTGTTATTATTATCACATTTTGAGGCGTACCCAACAGAGCCACCAATATTTCACAGCTCCAGTAACAATTTACTTATGAAGGTACTAAAAAATGCAGGCTTTAAGGCCCTCCTAGTATCTGTGCCTTGGATAGTTAGTTCCACTGTAGTATCTCCTTTTTTCGTATGAAACACTTAACGCAGGAAGACAGTCTGGTGGCTTTTGTTACAACTTACAGGTCCTTGAATATCTTTTCAAATGTCATCGATTATTAACTCCATCTCGGAGTTAGACTAACAGTTCTTATTGCTTCTGCTTTGTCACAAGAAAAATGCTTTAACAAAAATAATCACTGTCCACGTCCTCGACTTTTGCAATCAATCTTGAAAGAGCATTTATTCAGTAGATAAAATAGAACCGCAGGAAGCTACAAGACAACAGAATGTCTCAAAAGTAACAATGAACAGAGCACAATAGAAGTTTTCTAAGTTTTTCTAAAGCGGCTGCTGCAAATATCTAAAGGAGAGACAAATCGACTCGCCTATTCTGGGACGGTTTTTGCTTGCTGGATGATGAAAAGTATAACGGTCCTGATAGAAGCAGCCAATCCTCTTTCATTTTCTGTGCTGATTTCAAAATGAATCTGCATTTGCTTTGTGTGTCTTTGTGAGACAAAAGACATGATTTATTGCCTGACATGCTGCTTCAGGACCGAGCATCGCTTCCTGAACACGCCTCCTTTATCTTGCCCTGCGTAAAGCCCTGAAATTGGAATGGGAGATACACAGACACACCCACAGCAGTGAGAGCTGAGGAGCAAACCATTGTACAATAATTTATATTTCATCTCTTATTCATTAACTTATCCTCAGTCTTAAAACTTCATCGCCCCTCTTTCACACTCTCTATGTGGCTGTTGTCTTGGTGCATCTGTGAGGAAGTGTTCCTCTGCATGTGTGTGTGTGGAGCTCCATAGGAAACAAAAGGGCCAGCTTGTGTGCATTATCCTCCCTTGGTAGAAAGGGAAAACATGAACCCATTAAGGCCTCAGGCTTATCTATTAACCGGGAACAATCTCAATGACCTTTCTGTCTTTGCTAATTTCACACAATGGCCTGACCTTTAAGCAAGTCTGTCGCAGACATGCGGCTAGTTAAGGATCTTTGCTGCAACAATGCCGCTTTATCCTGCCCACCGCCGACAAAGAGGGCTGTAATTATCTCCTCTATTATTACTGGGCCTCTTGGTTTTCTTATTCACTACTTGTGGGAAATTGCTATTAAAATTATTCATTTCTCACTTTTTATTATTCAAAATTCATGCCCATTTGTAAATAATCTATATTGAGCCCTTTGCTTGTGAATAATTATGCTTCCAACTCAATTTGAGCTTTATTGTAGCGTTGCATTTTTGATCAATGGTGAGGGGTTGTGGAGAGTTTGCTCTCCAGCAACTGAAGCTAAAAGTAAATGTTCTTTACTTACAATCTGTTAATTAAGGAAAACTACTACAAAGTAAAAATATTAGATCCCAAGTAAAAGACATACATTTGAAAAAAAAAAAAAAGAATGTAAGTAGGTAACAAAATCCACCAGGTAACACCTTGAAAACTATCTAATAAACACGTCAGGTCTTGTTCATCAAGTGTAAAAATGACAGGTTGCAGTTCTACAAGATATAACGTGTTAAGTAACGAGCTTCAGAGGTGTTGACAGGTGGTTTTTGTCACCTTTGGACAGAACAGAGCCAGCTGTTTTCCAGTCTTTATGCTCACTGCTGTCTGCAGCCTCATCTGTACATACAGACATGAGAGTGGTGTCAATCACCTCCTCTGCCTCTTGGCAGGATGGCATATAAGGGTATTTTCTGAAGTAGTAAAATATTCCTTTAAAGTGCCTGCTGGTAAGAGTATGGAAAAGATCTTTTATTTTTAAAAATTAAAGTGAGTACATGTTCCACCTCTCATTTTTCTCTCTACTGTGGACACCAGTTCGCCTCCAAAGCCCCTCCCAGCAGCATCACTTGCTCTAATTATTTATTTTTTTTATTCTCTTTCTGTCATGATCATCCGATGTCCGGTTTGTTTTCTGGTCTTGTCTAGTGTTTCATGTCATCTTGCGTTCAGTGTGATTGGTTTTGTTGTTGTATTGTCATGTCCTGATTATCACTGAATGTCAGGTCTGATTCTGTTATGTCTGTCATGTTTCTGGTATCTTGTTCTGGTCATGTTTTATTTTGAAATCAGTTTCAGGTCCTTTTACTTCCTGCCTCAGTGTGTTTCCCACCTGTCTGATTGTCTGCCCCGCCCTGATTGTGTTCACCTGTTCCTTGTTACTTTGAGTGTATATGTAGTCAGCGTCTCCCCTGTCTTGTTGCCAGATTGTCATTTGTTTATCCTGAGTCATGTTTGTGTCTGATTACTCTGCTTCTGATGAAACGGCCACCACCAGAAAAGAAGGGCTGCTTCGTGTTTTTGAGTGTCAGATTCTTTCATTAAAACCTTTGAATTACTATTCGCTCTCCTGTCCTGCATTTGGGTTCTCCTGCCTGGTTTCTGGACCTTAACACTTTCAGTCATTGTTCCTCTTCTGTACTCATCTTTAGTGTAAAATGTTGTTTTCTCATTGCTTGGTCATTTGGTTGCTCATGTACGGTGGATACTCTGTTCTGATTGGTTGTTTTGAGTCAGGTGTGGTGGATTCTTGTCCCCCCTCCAAAGATAAATCTGGGAGGTTTAACGTGGAAGGAGAGAAAAGTCTCGATCATGTTCTTTATATAAACTCTTCTTGTGTAAAGTAACCATTACCTACAGCCTGTCTGTCTAAACACAGCAGAGGCTGTTTCCTCTCTCTTCAGTACAGAAGGTGTTTGTGAACTGCCAAATGGCAAAAGTTCTTTTCTTTCAATTTGTGGCATTATAGAGAGTTTGTTCGGGCATGTCTGCGCGCTGCATTTGTCTCCTTCACTTTTCCCGACAATCATGGTCATTTGATTTCCCTCAGCGGCTTCTTTAGAGCAACAGAATAGAAGATTAAGGATGAGCACAAACTGAGCCCCGTTCCCTCCATGGCTTCATTTAATTGACTAATCTGCTCTGCCCTGCCCATGAGCGCAGTAAGCCAGTTGTCGACTCAAAGAGGCCCCTCACTTCAGATAAATGAAAAAAAAAAACATCCAAGACTGGAGCCGGATTTCACCCTAAACAGGGAGAAAGAAGAGACTCGTGAATTCTATTAAGATGTATGAGAAGACAGTTGCCAAAGCCATTTAATCGTGCATCCGTTCGGCTTAATCCTAGCCCGGCACAAGTGCGCCTGTAGGTGAAGCAGGACACAGAGATGATGAGTCATGTTGCAAGCCAGAAGAGAAAAACTGGGAAAACAAAACAAAACAAAACAAAAAAACAGCGAGCCACATAACCTCCTTCTGGAAATGGAGAGCGATCACTCAGGTAACAAGAGGAAGAGTCACTTTCAACATAAAACGCTCGTCCGTGTGAGATGTGCGCGCCGACACAAAGGTTGCGTGAGTGGGTGTCGGATATGGCGGGCCCTAAATTTAGACGCTGAACCCTTCTGTCACCTCTCTCTCACACCCTCTGTCTTTCTCTCTCACCGTCTCTTTTTTCTCTACAGGATTATCTGTCTCCTCCGCCTTCACTCGCTATTATCGGCAACATAAAACGGGCAGCATAAATCGCGTGGAGGACTTTTAAGAGAGGCAACGCACCGCAGTCGTAAATTTGCATCACGGACGAGGGAGGAAGTCAGCGCGGGAGAGGCCAGACACCCGTGGACACCTCCGACATGTGTTGAACATTTTGATGGAGTGCAAATGGGAACGGTGTCAAACAGCTACGGTCAAAAGAGATTTGTCAAGACTCAAGCAGGGCCTGAAGAATCCACATAATCAGGCAAAATACACTCTATCACTCACTTTTATAATGATATTTCAGTCATCCAAACGCAAAGAAAAATTCATAGACAAACAAAAACTGTATATAAATACAGCCATAGAAAAATATCATCCAGAAGCTGAGAGCATCATGATGGATGCAGCATATCTTAAGTTCAGAAAAACACCAAAAAATTAAGCCCCAATGCTACAAATAATGATTATTTTCATTACCCATTTACAAAGAAGCAGGACATTTTTACTTTTGAGATGCTGAAAGCAGGAAATGTTTGGCATCTTTGCTCACTCAGGGACTTTAATCATCATTTGATTGTGGAATTTGCTTCTGATTAATTTCCCTCCAGCCAATTCAGTAATAGCATCAACAGTAAAAGAACACGGGCTAAATGAATTCTTTCAATCCTTTAACCCAACATGTGACAGAAACAGCACCTCTAACCATCATACAAAGTGTTGCCTTCCATTGTTGTGAAAAAAAATTTCACCCGGCACATATATTTGTTTGTTTGCCATACAAGCCAATCAATACACATAAATCCAGCATATAATGACAGCTCTGCTCTAAAGAAGCATCTACACACTGTGTCCTTCCTTTTTTAACGTGATAATTCGTGACATCAGACTACAGAAAACAGGCTCACTGAGTGTCTGATGCGTGGACTAAAAGTGATTGTAACTGTGGCTCAGTTCTGTGAAGCAGACAGATCAGCATGGTCATGTCTCCGTCACTGCCTATAAGCTATTGTTATTAATACATTATAACCAGCCACTGGTGTAATAAGTCACTATTTTGGAGGGATAACACGTAAGTCAGAAAAATCTACATGAAAAACTGAAGAAAATGATTAAACCGCAGATTGTTTTTTATCTTTGGTCCTTTCATGTTGATATTTTCAGGCATCTCCTCCGACATCATCGGGGCTGGCAGTTAAAATGAAGTTAAACTGGCAACTAAAAATTCCCAAATATTTGTCAGCTTTGTAAGATTATCTGATGATGTACTTTTCCTTCTGCATTCAGAAGTACAGGATAAGTAGTGCAACAGTTGTTATACATGTTCTGTGATTCAACTAATTTTTACTCAGTTTGAAGGCTGATACAGAAACATTATTCTCAGGCATCTAAAAAAAAAAACTCAAAAGATTGT
>JAVQJZ010054748.1:0-11679 GCA_036025355.1 Leiopotherapon unicolor | reverse complement strand
GACTACATCAGCCATCACCTCTGGTGGGACATTGCTAAAAGGCAGATTAGTCCTTTCCAAAACACTGGAGTTTGAATAAGAAATTGAATCTTTTTCCATTTTCACATCACATAAAAGGTCAAACAGTCTGTAAGTGGAATTTTAAACAGCCTCAATATCTCCTCCACGTTAGAAACTGCAGAAGCAGTAAACATTACAGAAAAGTCACCCTGTTGCTAATCCAAGATAATCAACATTACAATGTCCATTTTAATCTAAATGATACATTTCCATGCATTTTTTTATATTCTTGAACAATACAGAGTATGGATGATTGTTTCTATCATCCAGTCATGTTACTGAAGATTGTGCTGATGTAAGGCAATTTAGAGTGAGAGCATATTTAAGATATTTTAACATTAAGAGAATCTATTTAGTTTCAATATCTCCACTATTCAAACAACAGCTTGTTTTTAAAGGGCTCTTTGCGTGAACCCTGATGTGACCAAATCACAGCATTTTGTTCCATTTCACATCATTATCTCATCTTTGATATTACAATCCAAATGAAATCCATAACGTTAAGCACTCCTATGGAGCACAGAGCAGAGTGAGCGAGGCGTATGGAGAAGGGAGATACAGGGTGTCAGATCCACGGAAAAGAATTACAAGCTGGTTTGTAATTTAGGATTTAAAATTTGTTCGTCACTCATGCTGATTAACGGGGCTCAGTGGGCGGACATGCTGCTCCACCAGAAACATCTCTAAAGTCACAGCAGGGTGCAGACTTTGCAGATCATTTTCATAACATCTTAGTTCTGATAGTACTTCAGTTAAATTGCTTGAACACAGAAAAAACAAATAATTACTTCAATAGTCAGTATATTCCGTCAGCCAATTGGCACAAGCTTAATTTGTACCCTTCCTCATAATCCTACTCTTCCCTGATAATTTACAGGAATATGCATCTGTTTTTTCTTGTTCTCGCCTCCTTTTCTTCAACCCACCCAAAGTTTAACTGTACTCATCATGTATTCAATTATACATTATGTCATTTAAGCCACAAAACTGTCATTGTGTCTTATTGTTTTAATTCAGACTATAGCTCTTTGCAGTTATTTTGAGGAATTTAGGTTTCCATATGTTTTTGTTTAGGCCTCAATCGGTCACACAGTCAGTCTGTGGGACACTACGTCTTGGTGTCAGCAGCGCCAGGAATCGATTCTCAAATTTGTCGCCGACGCTCTCACTTTGCGTTTCTGTTTGAGCATATGCATCTGTGGTTTGCTTTGATGCAGATCAGAGAGCTGTGAGGTGATTCTCTTGTTCTCTCTCCGTGTGTCTCCCTCTGCCAGCTGCAGGGCTGGCAGGGTTGCAGTCCAGAGACAAAAGCCTCTGTACCTCTCCTATTGTTCTCTTCTGATGCTGTCATCAGACAAAGGTAGCACTTGATCTAAATGAACTAGAATTAGTGCTGCAACAGTAAGTCGATGACAGAAAATTCATTGACAAAAACGTTTAGTGTTAATGATTTATTATTAAGCAGAAATTCCAAACATTTGCAATGAGAGCATTTACTGCTTTTCTCTGTTTTATATAATTCTAAAATGATTTATATTTTTTTTTACTTTAATTATTGGAAAAGGTAAGCAATTTGAAGATGACCTTTGCCTCTGAAAAACTGTGCTGGGCATTTTCCCACAGTTTTGAAGACATTTCATGGACTAAACAAGATTTGGTTGGACGTACGGAGCCAAGTTTCAAACTTAGTCATAGGCCATGGTTGCAGGGAACAGAGAGCTGCACTGAAAGCTGGGGATTTTACAGCATGTCCTCGAGATCTGCAGCCAGACTCATCTGGCACCTTCAGGACAACGCAGGTAAATACAGTAACCGGCACAGCTCCCCTACACGCGCTTCAGCAGAGGCGAGGCAAAGGCCATCCTGTCACCTACATACAGCGCTACTGAAAGCACTATTAGAGCTTTTATTTCAAGCTCTGCCCACTACACCTCTGTTCTGCTGTGATTGCTGTAATGAGTCTAGGATATGGTGTGTGCCGGGGTCATCGTCCCTCAGGCCCTGCTATTTGGAGATGAGCTACGATGGCTGTGCCAGTGGCCCCGGGCCTGGCCAGGCCCTGTGCTCTGTGAGTTTGTATGACTCACGCCTCTGTTCCCAAGTTACTGTACTGGAAAGACTATTAGACAAACACATATCCTACAGTACATAACCAACTGCATGGCAGTGTTGTTCAGGCAGCGCTATAGGCATTAAGGACATTGCAATAAGGCCACATGCGAATCTGTGTGTGTTCATATGCATAATTTGCCTGCATGTATGCACTCTAAATGCAAGAATGTGTATATATTCGTACCTGGCAGCCTGTGTGTGTGTGTTTTGATTTGATTCAGTTAGATGGTCACTGGGTACAAAGAGCCGGAGAGAAGTGGGACAGGAGTGGTAAAATGTTAACAGCTTACTATGACACATAGTTCACGTGAACACGGCGGCCTGAGGCCTCTTCTGTTCCTTCCTCTCTCATTTTGTCCCCACTCTCCCACTCAGGACCCCCAAGCTATGGTAAATACTTGTTTGAATTTTTCATGGCTCTACTTATGTTCCAGCATACTGTGTTTTTATGGATGTGTGAGGCCCTCAGCTGGTACCGCAGTGCACTATTAGAAAAGCATCACAGCCTTCAGTATCTTCAGAGCCGTTTACAGTGGTTTCAAGGCTTCAGGTGTAAGTACAGTGATCGTTCCTCGGGGATATAGACTTCCATCACCAACTCCGCCTCATGATATACTGTAATTATACACAATACCAAGATCTGTTGTTACTTTCTGTGCAGTTTTCACATCAGTAAGCAGTCATGTCATTGTTCATACAGTGACCATTTTCACTTAACTAAATCTATAAAACCACTGTTCATAGAAGGACAGAGCTTGACAAACATTTAAAGGACTGGTTCAACAATTTGACAAAATATGTGAGTTAGGTGGGAAGATCGATACCAACCTCATATCAGTGTGTTTTCTGTGAAGCTGCAGTTCAGCCAGAAGACGATTAGCTGAACCTGACGTGGAGGAAGCAGGGGAGATGGCTTGCCAGGGTTTGTCAGAAGCAGCCTTCCAGCGCACCTAAATCTCATTAGTGAGCATGTTTAATCTGCACAAGAACCTGTAAAAAGTGTAAAAACAATAGCAGTTTCACAGGGGCATTATGCGATTAAATTCTGGGTGAGTAATGACAGAGCCACGCTGATCGTCTTGCCCTGTTTCCCGTCTTTATGCACAGCTAAGCTAATCTGCAAAAAAGCTGCTGTTTTGTTTAGTTTGAGGGTTTGAAGTTTTTTTTCATTCATGTATTGAAAACCTCTGCGTGTTCTCACAAAGGGCGGGAGGATCATTATAGCTGGGCCAGCACTTTTCATCTGCAACACGCTGCAGCAGCCTCACACAGCAATCCTGTGATTGCATGAAAAATCATACATAACAATGACAAATGAGTCTCGATATATCAGCCTTACGTAAGCTCCCACGTATGAATGTGCACACACTCACAGTCTACCGAGGTGACATGAGGCCACATACGGTATGGGCGGGCTGCAAACGGGCTGTTTCGAGCCATGTTGCCGCGGAGACACTGTCGACACTGTCATGGTGACTGCGCCTCTGCTGCCTCAGAGTGTCACCCGTGGTGACACCAGATGTTCAGGACTTCACTGTGCACGTGTGAGTCAGTGTACATGTGTGTCTGCGCATGTGGTTAAACCCCCAAATAGGTACGCTGGATGATGCCAGAAATGATCCCTTTTTTTTTCTTCATTCACATGTGAGTGGGTGTGCCTGCACTGAGAGGGTGTTTTCAAATTCAACGAGGTGTTGCCTTTCCTATTGCTTAAACATCCTCCCACGTCATCCACACACCTGCAGACAGTTGCTTTATGGTGTGTGTGTGTTTGTGTGTGTGTGTGTGTGTGCACACACTTAATGTACTGAAGGCATCACTGGGTGGGATGAATATTTGATGTATAAAGAAGGATGTGGTGCAATAAAGGTTTATAACAGATGACTGGTTGAACGGAAGGTGCCAAGGGGTGAGGATTTTTAAGATTTTATGATGTGCCAAACAAGCGTTTTATTTGCTATGGGGCAATTAGTTGAACTTTAGTAGTCATATGGTTTGTGTGTGTGTGTGTGTGTGTGAGACATGAAAGACCTTGAATAAGAAGCTGAATGTGATGCCCATAACTGTGAATGATGGTATTATGACAATGGCTCGCTCACAGCTAAACAAGCATGCGTAGAAACAGATATAGTAATATGCAGTATGCGTGCACACTGCAGTATCCACCAATGTGAACAAGCAAAAGCTATCAGATACACACACACATACTCAAATGTTCTTGTCCCCAAAGATGTTTTTTACTCCATCTGTAAAACACATTAGCAGTAAACATGCAAGAATGTGCGGTTACAGGAGCGTGTTGAAGTAGTTAGCAAGCATTATTTGGCCGTGTGTCTGTCTGCGGGTGTGTGTTTGTGTGTGTGCATGTGTGTGTGTGGGTGGGTTTGTGGCAGCGTATAGATGATTTTTGGGAGCCTGTCTGCGCTCTGCCCATCCTGCCTCTGTTGCCATGGTGATTCCTTTATCTCCAAACCTGAACATGTATTTGTGGACTTTGTGAATGTGTTCATGTCAGATTTATTTACCGCACAACAACAGGTTTTTAACAAAACGGATTTGTTACGGAGTCTCATGGGGGGAACATGCTGGAGAGAACATTGCGCGTACAATCCTAAAACAAGGTGAAATGAACCGCATGGGATGGGAGGGTGAAGCTTTTATGCGAACAAGTTTCATTTTGTAATTCAGCAAAAGGGTAATTGTTTGTTATGGGTTATAAATGTAGGTTTTACAAACGAGGTGGGTGTGAAGATGCGTCTTAATTGTGCCGAGATGCAAGTCCGTGTCTCTGTGTGTGTGTGTGTACATGTACGTGCTGCTGTGGATGACTGTTCACTCAGAGACAGGCAATGAAGGGGGATTAGATAAATCAACAGCTCCAGCTGCAGCAGAGCTTAGGTAATAAGGCTCCAGCACAAACAGGCTAAATATAGACAACTGACTGACTGCCTGCCTGCCCACTAACTGCTACCTTCTAATATACACACACACACACACACAAACACACACACACACACACACATATCACTGCATCATTGTTGATGTTGCTTCAATTCTTTGGCCTCCTTGCACTCACAATCATGCAGACATGCCAGTCTAAACTAAAAAAAAAAACAAAAACCTTTATGTTCCTTTTTTAATAGATTTCAATCTAAAACAGGTTTTCTGAATTGATCCAGTTTTTATGCCTCATAATATCCTCAGCATGTCCTGTCCTTCACTGTCAGACTCTATGATGAAACCCTCCACTGCCAAGGAAGCAAGGACTTTGTGTGCCTTCTTTTCCACTACTTACATTTGATCTCAGCTCCTTCCTCTCTTCCTCCTTGTCAGGCACCTCTGCCCTTGCTCCCTGGTATCGGGGTTATGTTTCAGGCTCCAACAGTCACTCTTTTTTTTTTTTTTTTCCCCAGCCGTGACCTTCCCTGGCACTCCTCAGCCCACATCATCTCTTTAAGGCAGGGAAGGTTAGGTAAATTCTGCAGCCACGTGGCATGCAGAGAGAGGAGATTTGACATAAGGCTGTCTGGAGGGTAAAGCACAGACACGGGGAGGGAGGAGGGGGTGCGCGGGGCGGGGCACAGCGCAGTCGAGCGTTTTGTGCTGTCTCCTCCGCTGACATGCAAATGGACACATACACACCACCGCATGCACGCACATACACACAGCCATTGGGGGCTGCCCGGGCCTGACAGAGCCATCCATCACAACCTTAAGTGAGCTTATGTCTTTGAACAGCCTTTTAGAGCCTTGGAGTGATTGGCAGCTCTGTCCTCCCTGGCGGACCTCTTGCACAGGCTCAAAGACACTTGCTTCCCGCCATAACCGTCTCCATATATCACCATGAACTATACCGTGTGTGTGTCTGTGGCCTTGTTTTGATGTCTGCATCACAGCCTAAAGAGAAGAACGCTGCCCATGTGACTCTTTCTCTCTCTCTTTCTCACAAGGTCCTCCAAGGCCCACCCCGGACCAGTTGTCCACATAAGTGACAACCCCATGGATGAGGGAAAGGTGAAGGATGCAAACACACACAAACTGAAAACACACTTTTGCTGTATTTATTTGTCAGCAAATCCATGAACAGTGTCACACTGCACACCCTCGCCAAAGTTAGTCCAGTATTTTCAACACAGTAACTACAGTAACTGGCACAGTAACCACCCCATCAGTACAGTACAGTATACAGTATATATTCCACCTAACTTAAATTTCTGACACTGAACATACTGTGTGTAAATGATCACAGATTAAATCATGCTTGAATTCAGCCTCATTGTCCCAGCACACATGAGAGGAAAGCTTTGTAGGGTAATTGGCTTCATACAGTTAAAGTAGGGCTCACCATGTCCCATTGATCTGCTTTAGTGACATATATTAGACTAGAAATATTGAGATCAGATTTGGTTCTATAAATAAGTCGTCAGAATATAAAAAAAAAAAACATGTCATTTAAAAAAGTCATTTTGCATTTTCTTTCATCGTCTCTAGTGAACTGGGGCGGGGAAGGTTTCTTCCTCCCTTCCCCCTGCAGTCTGCTTACACCTGACTTCCTTTCATGCTGTGTGTGAATGTCAAATGTATTACTTCTATCCCCCCCATCATGCGGTCTATTCTATCTCCTCTCTGTCATCTCTCCCACCTATCCCACTGACTGCCTGTCGCTCTCCCTCTCCAGCTTATAATTGGATTTGAGTCTGGGATCGTGGTCCTGTGGGATCTGAAATCAAAGAAGGCCGACTATCGCTACACTTACGATGAGGTAGGCAAATCTCCCCTATTTCCCTTCTCCTCTAACAGCTTTCAGTCATTCCTCCCTCTTCTGATCTACAGAGTCTCTTTTAATACAGAAACTGGGAATTAAATCACATATTCATGAACTGTACTGTATACACTTGTGCATGTGTGTGTGTGTGTGTGTTGCAGAGTTTATTCCCAGAACAGAAACTGAGAAAGGTTTACTACAGATGAAAAGGCTTTTGAGTCGAAAATGTGTGTGTGCATTGCACGTACAAACATCTCAGTGTATCGATGTGCTGGTGATGGAGCAAAAAGCGAGTGCTGACTGGGGAGGAAGAGCTCGTTCTACTTCCTGTTTCATCTCAGCGGGAGAGAGGGGGGGCAGTTCTGTCTTTAGGAAATAACAGCCTTAATGTGCTGTTTAATGAAGATGAAGCTGAGGTTTGGCTTGCCAGGGGAGAGTTTTACAGCCAACCTCAACTGGACTCCTTAACAGGATTTGTGCTACCCAGCTACAAGAAGAATGAACATTTTTGGGAAATGCACTTGTTTGCTTTCTTGCCAAGAGCTACGTAGGTGAGAAGACTGACAAAGGCTGGAGACGGGTCGAAACAGTTACCCATCTTTGTGCCACTTACTGTACAAAGAAGAGCAGTTTGTGAAATGCACGATGCCATGATTTATACAGCAGAATGCCATGTGTTTATGTCTCCAGAGTGAGGCTGCACAGTGATTGTGCTCACATATCACTGTTGTAAAGGGCTCACCTTTTTTAAGCACCGAGTCATGTGGCTTTATTGCTTCCCCAGAGGCAATAGTGTGTGGCTATAAATAACAGAAGACACAATAATGGAAAAGAGACACATTGTCTCCTCTGGACCTGGCATGTGTCAAACCTGGACTGTGTTTGTCATCTGTTACCTGTTTGGTTTATCTGGCCTCATGTCGCTGCTGTGTTTGTGTTGCTTTTTCTTGATCATATATGTGGCAGATTGCGCTCTCTGTTCGGAAAACTCATGACCCATTTACGCTGACTCCATGTGTTTCGGCTTGACCTGAGCACAGCCTGACCTCCCATGGTCTGTGATCGAGAGTCTGAGGAGATCTCATTCATAAACTTGTCATTGAGGTTTAAATCGACGGAATGGCTGTGCACACACGCGCGTACACACACACACACTCACACACACACACACACACACACAGGCAGGCGATCAACATGGTCATACGGCGGTGTCCGTAGTACTCAGACACAGAGCCAAACCGCCTGTTTAAGATAATGAGATTATTGTAGCGCTCATGCTGGTGCTCACCTCGTTGGCAGTGCTCTGTTGCTGTCAGCGTGCTGAGATAACCAAGGACTACATAGACACAAAAAAGAGAATGGATTTTGTATGTTAAGTATGTATGGATCTCACTCTCTCCCCCTCTCCCCCTCTCTCTCTTAGATAAGCTAATATCCTCCCGCTGCTCCCGGGGCATTACAGTGCCTAGCACTGAATCTCTCAAGGGGGCTCATCTCTTCTCTCCAAGCCCCTACAGTAACACCTCTCCAGAGATCGGGGTTGAGTGGGTGGAGGTTTGGGCGTTGTCTGCTGCTGCTCATTTCACTCACTGTGATTTACACCGACGAAGCGAGAGAGCCTGCAGCCCGCGATATCTTCCTCTCTTCGCGAATGTCTTGGGGTGATTCCCCTGGTTAATACATCCAAATGGTTTGAAGTTTAATTTGGCCCCAGACCAGCCTTCAAGGGCATTCAAAACATTCCTTGACTTCTGCTGTGCTGCACCGCCGGTGACATGTGGTTATGATTGTTCTTTTAGTACTGTGGAGGACAGAGATGTGGCCAACTCTAATTAAATACACTCGATTGGACTGTGGGAAATATACCAAGGTTTTATGGTGGAAAGAGGTTGTTGGTATGGACGAAATGAATACAATCATGAAACCAATGCGTTTGGATATTCAGTTAAGCAATCAATGGCTTTCATGTTTGAAACAAAAATACCTTCATAAAATGTGTTCATTCACGAATACCTGCTGTATCCTGTGAAAGCAAGCACAGCTTCTGTTTATTTCTGAAAAGGCTCTTTAACCTTAAGGTGTCAGGTATTGTGCAAGGTGAAGTGAGGTTGAACCAGAATGCTGATGAGGCGGAGGCAGAGTAGATGTTGGTGAACTCTTTTATTTCTCATGGATTACAAGACGGGCAGGAAGAGAGCAGGAACACACGAGGGAAGAGCTCGTTAACGACTCGACAAAGAACACAGGACAGGGACGGGTGTATTTAAACTGTGTGGGATAGTGAAGTGGAAAAGGGTGAGGAGACTAACGGGACAGTTGAAACCAATAGGGACGGAGCAGAATAATCACAGACAGGAAACACACAAGGACAGGAAGTTGCAGACATGTGAGGAGGGAAGGGAATTCAAAATAAAACAGGAAGTGAGCAGAACTGGAGAAGACTAAATACAAGGACAGGAGACAATACGTAACCAGCACAGGACACAGGGAATGAGAGACAAGGAGGACACAAGAAACACACTAAGCACAAGAAACAAAAAGCAGAAAACACCGGGGAACATCAGGGCATGAAGGAAACCATGACAATAGGTATGGATGTGATATTTCTAGCACATGATTTAGGCTTTGTGACTTTATTGTGTAAAAGAACTTTGTTTAATACTCAGATCTATATCTTGTATTACATATAGCCTATGTGCAGGCCTACAGTATGTGATGGAGTGACGGTGCTGTAAATGCACTCTTGGAAGAGCGAGACAGTGAAGACCGACTGGATGCCTGACCATCGAGATGGTTGCTACGGAAACTACGGGCCTAATTTGATGTGGAGATATAGATGTTTTGCATTACTTAGCTCATTAAACACATATGTAACGTTCATTATGAACCATCGACTGATTCGCATGGATTAGTCGCAACCGGAATTGTTCGCCGTCGTTCTCGGACATCACAAATTTGTTCGGCCTAACTCTCTGTGCAGCTTCTGCAAACAACACTGTAGGGTGAAATAACCTTTTACAGCTATCAAATCCATTGTGAGCTATATTCACCCCGCTGTGCGCTCCTTCTCCTGCTGTGTACTTTCATTCAAACACTATTTGCCTGGAAGCTCGCTGCCAAGTATCAAAGTTGGCGACTGAAATGAACAAGGGAGCTTTTCCTCTTCTTCTTTTAAACAGCGGAGTGAGCCAGCAGACCATGTGGCGATGGATTCAGACATAGGAATAAGCACGTCTTAAGAGATATTTTAGTTTTGATGGAAAATTGTGGGTGTTAAAACAAGTGAAAGGCAGTCTGCGGTCCAGACAGGGGTAGAGATAAAAGTCTTTTGTGAGTAATGTTGGCTCCTGTATTCTTGGCACATTTTTAACAACTCTTGCAAACTTTCTCACACGACGTCAGCAAACAGGATTGCTCATAGGGGAAATTGTTTTGACTGAAGTGACACGGCTCTTATTAGCTACGGATGCTGTCAAACTGCAGAAATGTCAGCAAATCAGGGAACCTCACCTGGCTCCCGGACACAACAAAGTTTCGGACAGATTTCGGACAAGCGGCAGAGGCGATCGAACTTTTGTTTTCACAAGTTCTCAAAGAGCTGAGAGGGCACGTCTTCCACTCTGTGTATTTAGAGTGGATTCTGTATTATTAGCTGTGGATCAGCAGTATGGGTTTCCAGTGAGTGCGAGCTAGAGAGCATCTGTCACGCTGACCCCGCTCTGCCTGACTCAACACCTCGGTCTGAGTCCGGCCCCACTGAACAGCAGATATCACAGCCAGATCAGAGTTTCTGCTTCCCTCTTTCCCTTCTCGGTGGCTTGTTGCTCACTCGAAGTGTCTTTTTTTGGTTTTATATCATTTTGATCCTCGTGCACGTGCACTTTGTCTTATTGCTCCAGCGCTTTCTTTCTCTCTATTTCTTTTAGTCTTTATTTCTTCTTTTCTCTGCCAGAAAGAGCCCAACAGTCCGTGCATAAATTGTCGGTCACCTCTTTCGTGACCGCAATAATCAGAAAATGTTTGGGGTCACATTCAGTGCAAGCCCACACAATGGAAACCAAAAACAAAAGAAAAAAAAAAACTTGGGGTAAAATGTTTGCTTCTGTTGGTCTAGCAGCAAGCCGCAATTCTCGGAGCTATAATTGAAGGGCAGCAATAACACAGTAAAAAGAGCAAACATATTCCCACAACCACTAAACATTAATTACTTCATTTCCAAGCAATGCACAGATTTAACCGCTTTTGCAGTGGAGGCATTTGTGTCATTAACATATTTTAACACCAGATTTCACAAAGTAAACAACTACATTTGAAGCAGGACACACTTTTTTTAAATGTTGTTCCAGATGAGCAGGCTCATTCATATGGGACACTACATTGCCAGAAAGAAGTTCCTGAGGTATGTTTTTGACGGACAGCTCAGCTGACTGTCTAATATGTCCTCGTGCAGTAAATCCCTCCCATCTGGTTGTCGCCACAGATTATTGCCAAACTTGAGCCTTTGTTCATTAGGGAGTATTTGCTTTCCCCCAAAGACCTGTTGAGAGTACGGACAGATAACTTTGCCATTCAAATCTGATGGGTCGTTTGGAAAGTCTGGCGTAATATCCATTAGTGGATGGAATATAATTCTTAAATGATGGTGAGTCTCTGTGGGGTACTATCTGCCAGAATGAACCGGATGTTCTCTCTACATATTGTTAATGTTATGACATAACTCCTTGTTATGAAAAATGGAATTC
>JAVQJZ010054745.1:0-10560 GCA_036025355.1 Leiopotherapon unicolor | reverse complement strand
AGTGATCTTTTTTTTGATGCTGCTGGTTATTTTAGTCAAAATAGCTGGCTGATATGAGATAAGTCAAAGAAATAAATATCTGCATGAAGGAAGAAAGATAAAGAATTTCAATTTGAAACATAAAACGTGTTAAGAGTCATCTTTTGAGAATGAAACCATTTAAAGGGTGGTGCTATAAAATAAAATACCCCCATCTAGTGGCCATCTTATTCACCAAAGAGGAATCATGGGTTAAAAAAAAATCAAATAGGTGCTTCATGTATTGAGGACACTGTCTCCATCAGAGTCTAAGTAATGTATGTCATTGAATATTGTGTCGCCGTTGTCATGGTAATTATTCATGAGGACAAGCTCACGGCTTTGCTTCCATTTTTTCTCGTCTGTCTCCAGGATACGCAGCATCCTTTTGGCCATCCAGCGAGCAGGCAGTGTGGTGGGGGAATTAAAGTGACACAGCTATAATATGTGAAAGTAAAGCAGAGCAGCTCACAAGGGTGAGATCTTTGAAGGGGGAGTCGCCTTTTTATAGACTAGACTCGCTGAGGGTGAGAATCTCTCCGGACTTTCATAACCTTAAAGGAGACTGGAGTACATTTCCTATGTGGATATCCTATAATAAATGAAAAACCAAGGGATAACTAGGTGCTTTGTTTTCCTGCTTTCCCCTTTATTGCTCTCTAAGGCACAGATGGACAAGCAGCTGATGCAGAGGGCAGCTCCTCGCACAGCGCACTTGGAAAGCGAGGACCCGAAGGCATCTTGAAATAGAAATTCAAAAGGGGAGGAGGAGAAGGAGGAGGAGAGAGGGGAAGAGAGGGGGGGTCTTGAGTGAGAGCATTGGTATGTCAGGCTCAGAGCCTAGCATGGCTGTGCAGAAGAAACAGACCGTCATCCCTCCATCGCAGGGACCACTTTCCACACGTACCATCGAGAGCCAGAGGAAGGGAAATGGACCCGAAAGAGCAGGAGGTTAGTGGCTTTAATCTTGTTTTAGGGGAGTCTGTACAGTGTTTGACCAAAACAAGTCTTTCCTTTTTTCTTGAAGCAAAGCCAGAGTCACTGTGGATCAGAAATACAGGATCATCTGATCATACTGATGACGCATGAATAGAATATATAGATCGCACATTTCCCTCGAGAAATCATTGAATCATTTGCTGTTCGAGCGTGGCTACCATAAACAAGAGGAAATCTGGCAGCATTTGTGGACACGGCGACCAGAATATGTAGGATAATCAGCATCCTGATATAGTTCGACAATAAAGAAAAACATCCATGTGATCTATTTGTACATATTTGTGCAAAGACTCATCAGCCTTGTGTTTTGCCTCTGTGTCTGTTTTTTTCATTGCTTGTTTTAGTCTTCTTCATGAGGACTGGTCAGGTGGTAGCATGTTCTCGTTGCCTTTTTACACGCAGGCGGTTTATAATGGGTCTTTTATTTGCAACTGACCCTAAGGCCATGCCCGTCCATAACAGCCACTATTTGGGATAGATTCTTCATGCTTATGTGTGATCTGGTTCTGTAACAGTCCCCCATCACATCATCTGTTGTACCAAAAAATGCATGTAGAGGGACAATCCTGTGTATATTTACAGATATTTTAAAATCTTTGTAAGATGTCAAAGGTTATTTCTTTCCCCGTTTTTCACAAATAACAGCTGTTTTTCCCCCACTTTTAGACTATTTCAAACCAAATTCACAGGCGAAGAAAACAGCCTGTTCTGTCAACAAGTCGGGCCAAATGTGCAACCCGGCTGCTCCACGGGCCACTGCAGGTTTGATACGCTCACCCTTTCATCAGGCAGCTATAAGGATATTGGACAGTAACTTTTATGACAACTTTCTTTTACAGACTGTCTTGATTTTTTTGTATATTCTGATATGATTAATAGTACAACTTCTGACTGGAAAACAGTGACAACAAAGTGTTGTTTTCACGTTTTAGTGGCTAACGGACTAAATGTTGATGAGAGGCTGAAAGCGGCGCGGGAAAGAAGAGAAGAGCACCAGAAGTTACTCGGTATGAGAGCTTCACACCACGCTGTCAGCGACATTGTCCTCGATTTCTAATAAGATCAACATACATAACTAATTAATCTATTTTGGTATTTCACTTTTTTTTTCTTTTTTTTTTCTCCCCCTCAGCCTCTCGGGAGCTGAGCAGGGTGGAGCGCGAGCAGAGAGCCAGGAGGTACTACGAACAGCAGCTGCAGGAGCGCAAGAAGAAACTCCTGGAGCAGAGGCTCAAAGAGGAGAGGAGGCGTGCTGCCGTGGAAGAGAAGCGCAAGCAGAGACTGAAGGAGGAGAAAGTGAGTTTTCATGGCGGAAATCCAAACCACTTTTTTTTTTATTTTGCATTCATGGTTCTGGATTGGGTAACATCAGCCAATACTGAGGCCTGTTTTTTTCCCCTGAATTAAGGAGCGCTATGAATCTGCAGTGCGTAGGACACTGGAGAAGAGCCAAAGGGCCCAGCAGAACCTCAGTCAAAACTCAAGAGGAAGGAAGCTCACCAAGAACAGTAAGAGGAGATGAATGTGCTGTCTTGTCTTTCCCTTACCTTCTCTCTTTTAACACACTCTTAACACCATACTTAACAGGTGTCTGCTCTCTGTATAACATATCTTAACACACTGATTCTTGTGCCTTATCTTTTTTTTCTCCTTCGCTGCACTTTAAAAACTTTGCACTGATCAATACATTAGCTCCACGTCGCTTGCCGCTGACAACATGGGAGAAGAACTTGGTCAGTCGCCTCCTTACACCCACATGCTCTTATCTGGCCAGGAGCAAGAGTGCTGGCTGTCAGTCAGGAGAAGAAGGTACTCTCCCCCCCCCCACCTGATGACAGAACGCGCCCATTTGCTTTAATGCTGCAGCAATGCAGCGCTAATGATCTGTACTGCTTCTGTAAGATCGTACAACTAACCTTTCAAGCCTCTTTGATTGCTAACGCTGCTCATTTTCCTCTCTGCTCACGCTCCACTTCACATTTCCATCACCGTTTTTGCCATTTTGTCTGCACTTTCCTCCAATATTTCTGTGGCACAAATCGCCGTCTCAGTTGTCCACATTTGTCGCCGTGCAGCATCATTCCACTCCATGAACACCACCGCCACCGTCACCCCCCCTCACAAACACCAGCACCACTCTCGCTCGGTCCACTCCAGGCCATCTGCCTCCCCAAGTCCCAGCAACAGCCAGCACAGAAGCATCAACCTGGCACAGGTAATTCAAGCTGTTCCTTTGGCCTCACATAGTTTCTATCGATGAATATTTTTGGGATCACCCAGCCGCCTCTTTTTTTCCAGTATGGGAATCTGATGGGTGTGTCTTTTTCTTCTTCTTTGGTTTAGATCAAATCTGCAAGACAGCAAGACAACGATAAGATGAATTCAAACAGTGGCTCAAATAAAAGGTCACCTGTTACGCAAAGCAGAGCAGCGTCCCCCTCACCTGATCAGTAGGTGAAATGTTGATGCGATCCAAAGCAATTCACTCTACATTCATGACACAGTAGAGGTAATCTGAACAAAGCGGGACATCTGCTCTCTTCTGCCCAATCTTTGAAGGACCCCCCGAAGATCAGTTAGCAGGAATTCAACCTCGCTGCAGCTGGAGCTCCCGGCGGTCCCAGAGGAAGACGTTGCTGTTTGTAGTCCTGCACTCTCTCCTGGTAACTCGAGGCCAGTCAGGACGCCAGCTGAAGGTCAGCAGGAGAAAATAAGAAATGAAAATCTACCGGAGGCTCCGTGTTCAAACCTGCCCAACAGAAAGGCAGAAGCTATGACCAGAGCAGCAGATGGAAGTAAGCAAGAGAAATGCTTGGAACAAAGATACTTAAAGTGTTTGTAGATGTACTGAAGATGATATTTTATCTTTTCAGGTCCTCCACAAACGCCTCCTCGTTCAGCTCCGCAGCCTCCTGAGGTCACATACAGGCCTTCAGCCGGGACCATGGACGCAGAGGAGGCCTCACGTCTCCTGGCTGAAAAGAGGAGAGAGGCCCGACTGCAGCGGGAGAAAGAGGAACAGGAGCGCCTGCAAAGAGAGGAGGCTGAAAGGTAAAAAGCACCTCCAGCCTGCGAGGCAGAAACACCGCAGTAGGTCGTTGTATTTCAAAATATATGATGTGTCCAGGCGGAGTCGTGAGGAGCTGGAGCGAAGGAGAGCAGAGGAGCGAGCTCGACAGCAGGCCGAGGCTCAGCGTCTCATCGAGGAGAAGAGGAGACGGGAAGAGGAAGAGCAGAGACGAGCCGAGGAAGAAAGAGCTCAGGCTATGAAGGAAGCCGCCCTTCTGCAGAAACAGGTGGGAGATGCAAGCAGTCCTCCGTGAAAATTAACTTGTTTTTTTCCATTTATCTTTAATGGATTTTGTTGTTGTGTTTTTGTCTCATAAAGAGAGAGGAGGAACAGGCCAGAGAGAGGGAGAAGGCAGAGCAGATGAAACAAGAGCGAGAAATACTTGCACAGAAAGAGGAAGCAGCACGCCAAGCAAGAAAAAAGGTGACATGTTTGACCTGTGGTCAAAGGGAACATCAAAAGTTCTGTTTTACTTAAGAGACTGAGTGTTCTCACAAAGCCTGCAATGACAGTGTCTTAATGAAAGCTGTTTTATTTTCCAGAGACTTGAGGAGATCATGCGGAGGACCAGAAGGACAGATTCTCCAGATACGGTGAGATTTACTGTTCAGTTTTTAAAAAGTACTTCGCCCCGGAGCTCTTATGACGCACATCCAATATCCTCTAATAACTAACCAACTCCACTTCTAAAAGCCAAACAGCTTGTCGTTGACTAAATTGGTTACTTCTTTTTAATACAGAAGTCTGTGCCAGTGAAGATCTTGCCAAATGAAGCCCAACCAAAGGAAAACACAGAGCCTGTGCACAATGGCACTATAGAGGATGCCGTCAAGCTGCCAGTGGGGACTAAGACCTCACAGCTGGGGCTGAACAACGAGGAGGACATGGTACCTGTTGTGGCCTTCAAAGAACGCAGGTCTCTCAGGACCCTCACAGGCCTGGAGGAAATCCAGACCCACCAACGTGCAGGTGAGACACGACTGGCAGATCACCTGAGAACACCTGGGAAATTAAGGCCAAGCACCCAGCAGGTCTTTTTGTGACTTAAATAATGTGAGGCCTGACGAAGACTTTGCAGGTCCGAACATGCATTGAGAATAACTTGTCAGAATAACAGTACCATTTAATAAAAATGTTAAACATGCATCACAAATGTTCTTACGTTTTTGAACACGTTTTGTTTTCCTGTTGTGCATTTTTCAGAAGTCATCTGAGCTCCTGCAGCGTGAGGAGACGTTCAAAGCCTTTGTTGGAGAGCCGCGATTTCTCTGTGAAAAACAGGAATCGCTGCAGTACAGCCATGTTGCTGCCCTTCGGCACCTTGAAAGAGCATGTAAAATTACAGCCTTGCCTCTCGCTGAGGACGTCAGCGTTTGGTCACTTCTCTGTGTGTAACCAGTGGCACAAATATCGGGCAAGTTATTTATTCATTTCTTCAACACAGCAGGTTTCTGAGCTAATAATGACTTTCCAAATAACAGTAGATGTAGACAGTGGTAATGATAGTGTGCTGGGAAATGCAGTTTATGCAGTGTTGCCTCCGTGAAATACTAGGAATATTCTAACAATCACAACATGTTAGCCATATGCTTTTCTGCTTATTCCTGATATTTCTTGCTATCTAAGCACTTTTCTGCCCTCGGTTTTGTCACTATAGAAGTAGAATAGCTCAAGTGGCTGTGTGCACTACAAACCCAAGCGTTTAGCTGGTGAAAGTTCTCTTCCTACATTAATTCCTATCTTACCCTTTGATTTTGTGAAGTATAGCAATCACACATTTCAAAGCTGCTAAGGAACTTAGTTTCCAAAGACTTTGCTTCGGTTTTGTGGGTGTTGTTTTAGAGAATACATGCACAATGCGTTTATTGCACTGACAGTTGCTTTGTTTCATATCGTGCAATCACTTTACAAAGCAAAGTTTGAGGCGTAGAGGTTAAGTGAGTTTATTATAATAAAAGCATATAAAAACAAATGTATCTGATATTCAATATTTGATCTTATAGTTTAAGTATTGCTTCTACCTATCACTTGTTAACCTGTTAAAAACTTGAGCTATATGCCATATTTAATTAAAGTTGATACTATGCCGCACCCCTGCCTTGTTTTACACTTAATTTGTTGACTGTAAACATAAAAAATGACGTAAAATAAACACATTAAAAATGTATTAAAAAAATCCTGCCTGTGCATACAGTGCTTGAATGTAAACACCACGAGCAGTCCACATCTCTCAGTATTTGTACTGAGGAAGTCAGGGGTTAACAGAGGACGGAGAAAGGGGCTGAATCATTTGCAGCAGCAGTCTGGTTTCCTCCGTCTGCGCATGCACCTTCCAGAGCTGCTCCTCCAACTCGCTGTTTGCCAACAGAGATGCAAAGTCTCCATCTGCAGAGGAAGATGGCACAAACTGGGCTAGAACTCCTGAATTACAAAGCCTGATTACTCTAAAACTTACTCAGACAAATCCACTATGATAAGATCATTTAAGTGCCCTCAGTAATGTGCACTAAAGTAAATATGTAGGTGTGCAACAAATACAAACCTTTCTTCAGGTTGAATATTTTCGCTATTCCAAGCTGCTGAAACTTAACATCTTTCTTTTTGAGAAACACCAGCAAGTACTCCAACATGGTAGTGTAGTGAGGTCTCAGGAGCTGGATCATCTCCCCTAGTATGAAAACATACAGACAGTAAAAAATATGATATGCCATATGTTTTATTATGATTTTTTTTAATCAGTAAGTGACAGCTGCACGTAACATTACCTGTCATTTCTAGTTTGCTGATGATGGCCGCACTGTTGTAGGACAGCTGGGGATTTTCTATTTGTCCCGACAGCTTCACTAATCTTGAAACTTGTTTTGAAGATATTGTCCTGGACAAGTTAGACCTGAGTGGATCTGCAATGTTGACAAATCATCGAGGATCTTGTTTTGAACATGAAGTGGGTATTTGAGTTTTTTCCACAACAAAGAGTCAAAACCAAACCAAACAGTAATAATGTTCAAGCCCTTTACCCCAGGTCATCAGGTGATGTAAGCACAATGTCACATGCAGCAAGGTGTCATCTGACAGGGCGGGAGACAGAAGAGCCCGGAGGAGTCCTGATAAACACAGACTTTCCATCACAGCCTAGATAACAATGATGGGATTCAATGTGACTTAACAAGGGTTTATCTATCTCGGGCACAGTGCACAAACAAATCAATTTTTTGCTACAGACATATGACATGAAATCATGAATCATGGCCTTGGCGTACCTGCTGACCTGTGCAGGAGTTACATAGGTCAGTGATTATCTTACAGCTGTGTGTGATTATAACAGAGCTGGATCTGTGATGACGAAGCAGCTCACCAACTTCATCCAACAGTCCTTCGTTCACCAGGACGTCCTGAAATAAAACCACAGAAATATCATCAGTTCTGGGATTTAAACACATCTGCAGTTCAAGGAAAAGAGAAAAAGACTGTCACAATAGATTAAAAAATCCTTTTCGACCACAGATAGTCACCAGTTCGTACGTTGTTTGGTGGGTGTGCAGACAGTGCAGACAGTAACTCTATGGCTGTCTCAGGAGAAGAGCTTTTCAGCAGCACCTTCAGGGGCGACACACAATCGAACTCCATCAGCTGCTCCTGGATCAGAACTACACAAAAAGAAAAACAAGCATCAAACAATCTGCTTTGTATTGGGTGTCAATTTCTGTAGTCAGTGTTTATAATTACCGTTCTTTGAGAGAGTTTGTAGGCATCTGCATGCTTGGGTTGAATTCTAAAAAAAAATAATAATAATATTCATATCATACTTTGTTGCTTATTCACAATCCAAAACATTCATCAGCCATCAAAGTTCAAAATCACCTTTTGCACGGAGGAAGACATGAGAGTCAGGAGAGATTTTAACAAAAAATGACCCCCGATGCTGAGCAGCTTCGGATGGTGCTCCTGGGCAGCGGCAATGTTGCACAGAGCGCTGCAGCTGTGAAACTGAACCTCTGGATCCGATGACTGCAGCAGGAGCACCAGGACAGGAATGGCTCCTGCCTGACACAAGATCCTTGTTGACCAATCTGGAAAAAAAAGCAAAAGTTTTATCAGTTAAATTCAAGCAGCTTCTGGTTTTAGGACAACTATGTGAGATTTGAATGAAACAATAATGCCACCTGACTGCGTGAGATGTAACAGAGCCCAGGCTGCGTTCTGCTGAACCTGTCGGTCATAGGATTTTGCCAAAGCCAACAGTGGTATGATCCCGTCCACTCTGATTGTTTCCCTGTTTGATTCTGCATGTAAAGAAAGAAAAACCTCCACACACATGCTGACAACATGATGATACAGTAGTCAGCCTCTTTCATCCCTCTGCCGTCCGAGATATGACATTTTGACGGTGGCCAGAACTTTCCTCTTTATCTGCCATAAATAGAAACTCACTCTCTGAACATACCTGAGGAGGCCAGCATGGTGACGCAGGCGCATGAGTGACACTGAGCGGTGGCGTCACCGGACTGGAACAACTCCAGTATGGGCACCAGCATCCCCATTTCAATCACTAGCTCTTTGCACACTGAAATTGGATTTCATGGACAGTTATTACAACCATCTGATCCACATAAATCATGCACTGTCAGGGAGAGGTGATGCATTACTGATTTGAAAACAACATAACAGGATTATATAGCCAATACTTATAAATTATGAGATTCTTATTTCCTTACCATTATTCTTTATTAACAGATTGACCAAGGAGAGAGAGGTAGTCTTTTGCACATCTAAGTCGGGTGATAAAAGTAAGGCCATGACAGGCTCCAGGAAAGCATCTGGTAAGGGAGATTTTACTGGAAAACATAGTTACAAAGAGAAAAAAATAAGAAAGGGTAAAATGTATTGTGGTTGAAAAAGCAGACAGTTCGACAGAAATCTCGACAGCTTAACAGTTTTTTTTAGAGCAGAATGATCCACACACACAATCTAAATGAGCTATCTCACCAGATAAAGCCAAAAGTTAGTTGTGCATTAAGTATTCGACTGGTGTTTGGTTTTCAATTCAAGCTCTCAAAGAAATATTCCGCCTGTGCTTTATCAGCCTCTACTAAGCAAACACAGAAATCCGTCAACTGCCATGTTCATGCAAAATACAATATGTGGTCACATATTTGCATACTACTGGACATAACGTGTACTTAGCTTATCATACAATGATCTGACCAAAGAGAAAACTGGACTACAGGTACCTCAGGCACTTTATATGAGCCACTTCTCTTGCAGTCATCAGTTTATCATAATAAAGGGACAGTGGGGTTTCACAATAAAATCCATTTATTTTTCCCTCAAAATGACACCAAAGCCCACACATACTGCAAATGATCTGCAAACCCTGGAAAAAATGGTTGAGAATTTGCATTTGCAAACTGGTCATACCCGTTAGGGAGCTTATCTTTTCAGTGAGTGATATGAGAAACCTGAGCCACAAACAATAGTGTAGTTTCATGAGCCACTGATCTGCAAGTCATCACTATCATCAGCACTGCTGGTAAGACATAAAAATCTGTTTGATTTCTTTACTCACGGTGATGACTTAGATGTAAATAATACATGGCTGCTGTCATTTGCAGATCAGCGTTTTCTGAGGCTGCAAGTCTGTTCAGTCCCTGCAGACTCTCCTGATTAAGTAGCTGAGTGTCATCATCTGAGAGAAAAGACAGATTAACAAGATGAATATTCTCATACTTTAGAGTTGGTCAGTCTAAAATGAACAGTTTTATTTAGTCCAGTATTCTACAGGATTTATATAACTGCTGATCAGGGTTTTTTTTAGCAGTTACTTGTATTACTGATCAGGATGAACAGGATGTGCTTTCTTAAATTACAAAGACACTGCTGATGTACATTTGTACATCTCTTCTAAATCTAAATCATCTATCTGAGTAAACAACAGAAAAATAAAACCTGCTTTACTGTGTTTCCTCCTCCTAAGCAATGCTTTATACAACAAAGAACAGCCCCAATGACTCCTACCATGCAGGAGGTGTAACGAGGGTAACTCCTGAGTCCTCCTCCTCAGGAAGCTCCTCTCAGGTGTTGTCCTGAAGCAGGTGCACTGCGAGAGTTCTCTGAAAACATCCCTCACTTTCTGCACAAATCCTCTGCAAACTGTCCTCAGATGCGCTGCTAATTCTTTGAGCAGTCGTGAGCAAGCTTCGCAGAAAGCAGCAGCCATGGCCGCATCCTCAGACAGGTGCGACACCTGTCCGCTTTACGCAACCTGCAGGCGGCCACGCCCACTGAGACGTCACGTGACTTTGAGGCCTAATACATAATAGAAATACATAACTTGCAACAGGTGAATATGTAAGGTAGTTTCACAGAACAGCAATGTATCTCATGTTTTGTTGTTAAAATCTTTACCCGTATATCAGCTTAATTATCTGTTTCTATGTATTTTTGTCATATATTTATTTTTGGTCTCTGTGTTG
>JAVQJZ010054741.1:7500-10686 GCA_036025355.1 Leiopotherapon unicolor | reverse complement strand
ACACAGGACGCAGTCTGTGATGCCCCAGGCCTTCCCGATGCCTCTGCAGCACATTTCCTTGCTCCTCAGACCAGGCAGAGGAGAGCTGCACTGCACACACACACACACACACACACACACACACACACACACACACACACACACACACACACACACACACACACACATTAACATACTGTAAACATGCTGTAGGACTCAAACCATCTATAAAAAACAAAATAAGGGGGCTTATCTACTTGTCTCTGTCTTTTCCATCTCTGCACTATTTTGTTCTACATCAGTTTTTATTTTATTATTTAAGATTTACAGTATTTTATTTTTATTTTAATCTTTCACACTTTCTTAAATTTTTTATATACCTGGCTGCTATAGCAATTTAATTTCCCTCCGGGGATTAATAAAGTCGTCTATTTATTATTTTTTATGACAGACGATTCAAACCAGACCAAAGCGAATAATTTTAAGTAAAATATTGAGTATTTGTTGAGTTTTCCTGATGTTTTCCAACATGAAGAGTCACAGACCATGTTGGTGTTGGACATATTAACACGTTGACCTGATGGTGGCGCTAAAAGAGACGTCCAAAGTTACTTCAGTTCATCCTGAGGGGGAATACGAACGTCTGAACCGCATTTCATCACAGTCCGTCCGACAGATGTTGAGATATTTCAGTTTGGATCAAAGTTGGACCGAAGGCGTAAAAATGGATTTTCCTGCAGGTCGTACGACGCCGGTGTGTGTTACTCAAACGTTTGGCTGCAAGAAATAAAGTCTTTAACACGACTCAGGAACACGATGAGTCAGAAACACCAGGCGATGGAGGAGAGCGGAGGACAGCCGACGTCTCGGAGGCTGAGAAGCAGTTTGAAGTTTTGGACGTCGGGACTGTGTGACAGCAGCCGAAAAAAAACAATCTGCATTTTATTATCAGCATGAAAAATGGCCGAGGAGGGATTTTCTATCAGAAAGTGAAAGGAGTGCGAACACGCCGAACGTCCGCAGCCAGAGAAATAATACGAACCAGAGAAGTGTTTCGGTCTGTAGTCACAACTCATTACAGGATCATAAACAATAAATCGCTGACTTACTTTCACCATAAAAGGCTTCTGCTGCACTGTAATAACTTATTAAATGATCCCATAAAGAACAAACGCTGCTCTTTTCATGTTTGACTCATTCGAGACCATTAAAGGACGTCAGCACAAACTTCATCTCAGTAAATAAACTTTTCCCTTGACGGCTGCTCTGGATGTTCATGGTCCTCACAGGATGAATCCAAATCTCTCCAATAACTCCATGAAGTCTAAGAACGCTGAAAATGTTGGTTTTAACCTTTAGGGGTCGCGTGGGGCCATTTTTCCCTCTGAGATCGTCCTGATTGATTTCGAGGGGGGGGGAATATATCTGGTATTTCATCGCTTTGCTGATGTTTAAATCGTGACATGCAGGACCACCAAAGTAATAAGAGTTCATCCTGAGGGGAACACGAACATCCACAGAGCCTCGCCGCTGCTAAAAACGGGTTATCCAAAGTTTTTTTCACTGTCAGGAGGTCACGTGGCAATAAAGTTTTGCTCAACATGAGGCTGAATTTCTGTGAAACCTCAACTCAAAACTTTCAGGTTAAGACATCTTAAAAAAAAACAGGTGAATCTTTCTGTGACTTGCTAACGCGCCCAGTGGCGCCACCTTCAGGACAAACTGGTGTAACTGTAATGAGCACTTCACACCTACAGGGGGCGACTGAGGTCCCTCCCTCTCACCTGTCCGTCTTTCACCTCTCTGAAGCAGTACTTGAAGCCGGACTGCTGCGTAAATATGCCGTCCCCCCTCACCGTCTGGGCCTGGACCCCCACGGCTGCCGGAGCTGGAGCACCTGCCGACCCCGACGAGGAAGAGGAGGAAGAGGAGGAGAGCGCCCGCAGGGAGGGGCCGGATCCGGACACCTGGAGCGAAGAAGAGGAGACTCAGGAACGACAGAAACATCCAGAACTTTGAAAGCTGGGCTGGTTTGTTTTTACCTTCAGCACCTGGTGGATCTTCACGCTGGCCTCGGGGGGGTGCTGCACTCTGACCTTCACCATGGAGGCGCTCGGGGCTGCACACACACACATTTCAGCTTTTCTTGGCCCGTACGTGCAGATGAAAACACCCACATTCGTCACCTGTCGGGGTCAAAGGTCAGACTCACCCCCAGCACTCGCCGTCTCCTGGTTCTGTCCGAGCGGCAGCAGAAACTCAGACCGCGTCAGCTCCTGATTGGCTGCCATGGCGGAGAGCAGCGCCGGCTTCACGATCTCATTGGTGGAGGAGGGCGAGGCGGCGGCAGCGGTGGCGGCGGCGGCATCGACGGGGATCTGACAGAACTTCCCGGTGAAGTTCGGCGGGCAGAGACAGCGATCTTTCTGCAGGCAGATTCCTCCGTTCTTACAGAGCAGAGGACAGAGGACTGCAGGAGGAAACCAGCAGAGATTTTATCTGCAGTTTTTATTTAAATGTTGTTGTATGTGAAAATATTGTAGGTGATTTATTATTTGTGACTCAACCAACTATTTAACAAGTGACATTTGGAGTCTAAAATATAATTTGAGGTTTAAAATCTGACATTTATTTGCCATTTAATTACTAAAAATACAGCAGATGTCAGTTCACACAACAGGAAGTGGACGACGTCTTCGTTGTTGGACACATAGTTCGTTTCAAAATGTGTAAACTGTGCAGCTGTTTGTGAAAACAATCAGAGACATTCGGGTCATTGTGTCTTTGAGAAAGCTGAATTTGGCATAGGAAAGGGAAAAGAGAGGCAGAAGTGAGAAAAAAAAACAATCTGAAGTAAAACATCTGTTAAAAGACAAACGACCGAGACGACTTGCTGGAATCTTTCACAATAATTTAAAACTGATACCGACGTTGAACCTCCTGCAGTTTTTCACATTAATATAGTTAGTTTGAATTTTTGTTTTGTGTCTTTTGCAGCTTCTTTGGTGAAAATCAGTAATTGCAGGTGTGTTTTTGGACCTTTTTCCAGTTTTAAAGCTTCGTTGTCTGTAGTCAGTGATTTTTTTCTTTGTTTGTTCACCACAGTTTTCCTGCAAAGAGACCTGAAATAACAGCATGTGCAGCAAAAGAGACAAATATTTCCTTCAGGAGGTGGAGGAGACCAAACACAGAGCTAAAAGTGAGACG
>JAVQJZ010054741.1:0-5000 GCA_036025355.1 Leiopotherapon unicolor | reverse complement strand
GAGAAATATTTCACCAAAACTCCCACAAAGTGTAAAAAAAAAGTGTGATTATAGTATTTAAATTTAGATAAACAGCTGATTTGTACCTTTAAACCACCACAGAAGAAGAGGACACAACAAGGTGTCATCATTTCTGCTCGTTAATTAAAAGGACTTTTAGCTTTTGGCCACTCGAGACAACAAAATGCTGTTTCTGATCTGGTTTGCAGCGTGGATGTACAGACGACTTAAACATTTTAACACTGATGTTTCACAGGCGGCTGGTGTGAGGAATGTCTTTTTTTCCATTCTTTATTATCTATGATGAAGTTTATTCACGATGAATGTTGAAGATCACGACATCCTGTTTGTCACGCTGAATCTAAAAATACCAGTTTTATTATCGTGTATCATCCAAAAACATGATGGAAACATAAAGTGAAGAAGGTTACAGCCTCCTCATCACTTTGTTTCCATTTGCTTCCAGTTTTCAGTGTGGAGGTATTAAAAAAAAAAAAAAGGATGACACCTCATTCATTCTTATGAAAGATGCTGGAAACGCTTTTGCAGACTTCCTCTTTTGAACTCGTTTTAATTTAATCTTCAAATGAAAACACCTCGCTGGTTTTGAGCGGGATCATCTATCAGGTTGATTTTCACGGAAACGAAATGAAACTGGCGACCGCCTGGAAGGACGGAGACCAATGAAGACTCTGATGGTCGATAACGCCGACCTGGCTCGCTTCAGATTACACAGCTATTCGCTGGCTCGCCTCCAGACGCCGCGCTCGGCCAACCTTCAAACAGCTGCAGGTCACGTGACGCAGCTGGAGCAGCTTCACACATGTAACCTCATATGTTGAGATTTTTCCTGCAGCAGCGTTTTTCTCTCTCCGTGTCTTCGACCTCGACTCTGTGGGCTTCACAGTTTGGTGTTTTTATGACCCTCAGCTTCTCTTTCTTTGGGGTGAAGCTCAGACGGGAGCTTCATGTAAAAAAAGAAAAAAGCATCTCAAAGTGAACTTTAACATCAGACTGTCAGTGCATTTTAAATCTTTAGCTGCATTTATAAAGGTGTTTTAAAAGATTACCTGTAACCTTTCCTCTTTCAAAATCTAACTGCAGAGATCCATCAACAAGAGGTGTGATTGGTCGCTTTGGTTGTTTGTGTTTTCTTCTGCAAGTTTCTGATGCTGGTGCAGATATTTGAGAGTGAAGATGAGATCAGATAAGTTTAAGAAAAACTCCCTCTCCTTCCTCACCTGTCGCATCAAAACACCCTGACAAGTGTCCAAAATGCTTCTGCAGAGTTTTAGACCAGATCGTCACAGAGGTCTGATGTGAATCTGGTCTTTGGTTTCTCTTCACTGGCGCTTCATCACGATCAGGCACCTCGTACGTTAAAGATCCACGGCAGCACTTCAGCACCAGCAGCTCTCTGACACTGTTTCATCAGTTTGCTTCAACAATTTGAGGTTAAAACCATGAAGAGACTTTCCTGTTGGACTTAAGATCCCTTTGACAAAAATGCGTTTAAACCACTTTTGAGTCATTTTCTATCCTCTCGTTTAAATTTATTACCTGCTTGGCTGAACTTTTGTAGCTTTCTGAAGGTTTTCTGGGTGACTTTTAACACCAGCTCCCTTCACATTACTTCAGTCTGATGTGCTAAAACTTCACCGTGAAGGAGGCGCAGAGACAGAAAAACGCTGCTGCAGGAAAAATCTCAACATGTGTGTTTTTGTGTGTGAAGCTGCTGCAGCTGCTCGAGGACGGAGCTGCTTCACCTGCTTTCACCGACTCACCTGCTTTCACCTGCTCCTGCTAACTGAGCGAGCGACTTAAAACATCACTTCCTGTTTCTGCATGAAGCTTTGAACACCTGCTGCTCTTGTTGTAACACCTGAAGCTTAATTGGACACGTTGAGATGAGTCACATCACACACGAGACAGTAGGTGGAGGATGAAAGTTAAACTCACAGACTCTGAAGCCCGGGCCGTGGGAGCCGTCTCTCCTCCCCCCTCCCTCGGTGCTGCTGTACAGCGTGGTCACGTTGCCTCGCTCGCAGTAGTTGACACATCGGTCCTGGCTGCAGCGCACCTTGCAGATGGTCGGCGTGAACATCACCTGGACTCTCTCCACGCCTCCTCCTCCTCCTCCCGTCTGTCCATCAGCTGGCAGAGGAGAGAGGAAGACCGTGAGGGCGGACAGCAGAAAACAGCAGAGTCGAGGCTGCAGCATTTCGAGGTTTTGCAGTCAGAGTTTCTGTCGCATCGTCCAAACTCCCAAACCTCTCCCCTCTAACTCTACCTCGCTCGCCCCCCCTTCTCCCTCTCTCTCTCTCTCTCTCTCTCTCTGGTGGAGTGAAAACGAGCGTTGCAGGAAAAAAAAAAAGGAGGGAAGGAAGGAAGAAGTAAAACGACCAGGCGCTTCCCCCTCTCTGCGCACTCTGTTTTTCCCTAAACACTCCTGTGTGTGAGCTGAGAGAGAGAGAGAGAGAGAGGGGGAGAGATAATTGAAAGCAGTGTGCAGGACTGGGCTCGGCTCCAAACAAAATGTTTAGCAGGGATCTGGTCCATCAGTCCACACTGAGAGAGAGAGAGAGTATTACTGTATGAATCTCTCTCTCTCTCTTTCTTTCTCCTTCACTCCTCACTTATTCTATTCTTTTTTTATCATCTGCCTTTTCTCGGTTGTATCTCTGCTCACAGTTTCAGAAAAGTGGAGGATGTCAGGCTGATGATGCAACCCCGGTTTGGGTTTCAGAGGCTCGCAAACCCTCTAAGAAGCAGCTCCGACTGCAGACGGAGAGCGAAACTGGTTTGTAGTTTGCAGCAGATAAAAAGCCGTGAACACACACACACATTTTCACAGCTACGCAGCAACGTGATCATTTATCAGAAGGATGATTTTCTCTGTTTCAGCTCGTGTTTGGTCTCCTCCACCTCCTGAGGGAAATATCTGCCTCTTTAGTCGAGTGCTGGAGCTTTTATTCCAGCTTTTATTTTGAAAACACCACTATGAAGTAAAGTTTTACAGATAAACAACAAGCTGAAATTCATTTTAAAGCTCCGTAAAGCTGAGAGGAGCTGCGGATTCAGCTGATAATCTCCTGGAGGTTCAAAACTAAGAAACTCTCACGCTGGTTTCTCTCCAACCTCTAACAGACAATATAAAGTCGATTAAGGCGGCTTTAAAGAGAAACTTCAGTATTTCATTTGGAGAAAGACGCTGAAAGTCCCGTTTGGCAGAAACATCTTCTCGTGTGGATCAGATAAATCTGTTTGTTTATGAGAACATGAATGTCTGAACTTTGAAATTTCATCAGAAAACTGTTGAGAAATCTCAGCAGAGACCCGACAAGCTGCCGCTGCCAACTCGAGCAAAAACCATTAAATAAAACCTTAAAACAACACACACAGCATGTGTGTGTGTGTGTGTGTGCAAATCCTCCGGTCCTGACCGGTCAGAGGTTAAATCCTGTGTAACAATGAGCCGGATTGACAGCTGTGTGTGTGTGTGTGTGTGTGTGTGTGTGTGTGTGTGTTTGAGGGAAAGTTTGCATATTTGTATAGATGTGAATGTTTGACAGATTCTTCGGGGGATTTGTTTGTGCAGTTGTGTTTATGAGCTGACCTGAGGTCTTTAACTCCACACACACACACACACACACACACACACACACACACACACACACACACACACACACGTTCATTAAAGGGTGAACAGGAAACGATGCAGCGTGTAATCGAGTGTTTGTAGTTTCATTGTTTACTCTTCACTCTCCTTCAGCTCATCACAGCTGGATTACCTCGTGTGGACACCCAGCCAGTGTGTTTGTTTAATCCACCTTTTAATCCAGATTAGAGCCGTGTTGATTAGACAGGCAACAAAATATTAATCAGGAGGTGTTTTTATAATAAAACCCTCTTTGATGCTTTATCAAATGTGAGATTTGTTGTCTGAAATAATCATAAAACGACTAATTTTGGGGATTTAAAGATGTGACAGGTGTTGTTTCCTGTCGGGATAATCAATAATGAAAATCACGGTTAGTTGCAGCCCATAGCTGCAGGTCTATCTATGAACAAAAGAGCGTTTATGGGTTTTAGTTGTGATTTATTTGATGTGATTGATGCACATTTTGTTGCGGCTTCTGTTTAAAAGTCTGATTGTTGTTTCCGTCTCTCATTAGACTCTTAAAGTGAGTCGGCAGAGTGCACGACTGATGTAGTTAAATCATTTAAACTAGTTAAACAGTTCTTCACATAACCTTTGAAACAAGTGAAAGTCACATTAATAAAGATACAGCAGAAGTCATTTCCAGAACTTAGTCTGGATCCGAAGTCACAATAAACATATAAATAATTCAGAGGATTTAAATGTGAGAGATTTATCACTCATGTTGTTCAGCTCTGTGTTTAATGAAGATAACATGAGGCGACACAGACCGGGCTGATTGGAGGTAAATCACGTCGATCAGTGTGATTAAAGTGGCCCTTGTTTTCCTGAGAGGCCCCGCGGTCCCTCGGGGGCCTTCGGGGGCCTTCGGGGGCCTTCGGGGGCCTTCGGGGGCCTTCGGGGGCCCGGAGCTGCAGGCTGTGGGGTGTTTCAGTGTTTCGGGGGAACAGAGGCCGGTTGTTCCTGCTGCTGTTTGTCTATGAGCTCATATCCTGACTGACTCCACACACACACACACACACACACACACACACACACACACACACACACACACACACACACACCCAGTGAAGTGTGACTACAAACATGAACTCTGTTCACCTTCACACACTCCACCTGCAGGTGATTTCATAAAAAACTTCACTGACTGAACGAGCACAGAGACTGAACACAGAGTTTAATTACTGTGTTTACTGTTTATTTATTGTGTTTACTGTTTATTTACTGTGTTCACTGTTTATTTACTGCGTTTACTGTTTATTTATTGTGTTTACTGTTTATTTACTATGTTTACTGTTTATTTACTGTGTTCACTGTTTATTTACTGCGTTTACTGTTT